>JANAVB010007200.1:9623064-9813064 GCA_029216955.1 Iris pallida | reverse complement strand
CACTCTTGTAAACATCAATATTTAGGAGATTTTTTACGCTCTCGTGACTCTCTTGCAATGGTATTCTAGCTCGAGAAGAGAAAAATCCAAGTACAGTTGTTACTAAACCTTCCACCATACTAATCTGATACTGCCGATACTAATCCGATACGTCGATACCTATCGGATACGTCTATTGCGAATCGATAAGGCCAATATGAATCCTAGCTATATGGCCGATACATGTACATATCGGATAGGACGATACCAATTTGCTAAGGCCAATACCAATCTGATATGGCCTATACCAAATCGATAGACCAATACTAATCTGATACGGTCGATACTAAGTACATCCGGCCTATACCAGCGGATCCACCAGTTACTGCACGGTGGGCCCTGAAGTACCCCCGGACTCAGTTATATCTGGTTATTGGTGAGTACATGATTACATAGTAATTCTGTTTGTCTTACGATACAGATTTTCACATCCAATCTATGATGGATCGTTACTTCTTTGATCATACATAGATGTACAAACGACAACACGAGAGCAGAATAGGTGTGAGTGACAATTTTCAGACAGGCGTAGAAGTGTTTCTTAAGTATGCCATGAGCAAAGTTCAGTACATGGACGGTAACAAAATCAAGTGTCCATGTGGTAATTTTTGCAATAAACGTTACGAAGAAGTGGTGACTGTGAGAGATCATTTGACCCGTAAGGGTTTCGTACATGATTATTGTATGTGGTCATCGCAAGGTGAACTATATGCAGAAAGATAGGTTGTGAATGCTGCTACTTATGCTTTTGATAAAAATGCTGCAACGGATTTTGTCATGAACGACGGATGCTCTGTTGATTATGGAGACCTGCAGAATCGTACACGAGATATGGTGTACGATACGGCAGGGCCTAATTTTGATCCGTAGGATCCTAATCCCGAGGCGAATGAGTTCTATGATATGTTTCAGGATACAGATACTCCTCTACATCCTGATTGTGAGATTCATTCCATACTGTCATTGACGATGCGATTGTTGAACATAAAGTCCGATTTTAACTTGCCACAAGCTTGCTATGATCGGATTACACAACTAGCGACGGAGATCTTACCGAAGGAATCAAAAGAGCTCCTAAAAAACTTCTACAAGTCAAAGATGATGGTCCGACAACTAGGACTGGGGTACGAGAAGATAGATTATTGTCGCAACGGATGCATATTGTACTACAAGGAGAATGAGGACATAGAAAGTTGTAGCTTCTGTAATGCAGATCGTTACAAGCCATAAAAGGAAAAATAAAAGTCAACTAGAAAATGACGTCCTTACAAGTATATGCATTACTTGTCGATCACGAAGCGCTTGCAGAGGATTTATATCTCTGAATACAGCTGAACACATGATGTGGCACAACAAAGAACACATAAAGGACGATGGAGAATTGTCACATCCTTCGGACGAAGAGGCATGAAAACATTTTGATTTGTGTCATCCAGATTTTGCTGCAGAGCCTAGAAATGTACATCTGGCGCTATATTTTGATAGGTTCGCCCCTTTCGGGCAGTCGAAATCTCAATACTCCTGCTGGCCGGTCATTCTTACCCCTTACAATCTGCCACCATGGATGTGTATGAAGACTTGTTATATGTTCTTGACTGCTATCATATCGAGTCCCAAAAATCTGATGAAAAATATCGATATATATTTACAGCCGTTGGTGGATGAGCTGAAACAGCTGTGGGAGATTGGCGTCGCGACCTATGATATTTCCAAGAAACAGAACTTTCAGATGAGAGCTTCACTGATGTGGACAATAAATAATTTTCCAGCATACGGTATGCTGTCGGGATGAAGTACTCACGGTACCATGTCTTGTCCGATATGCATGAAAAATAGTAAGGCATTCCGCCTTAAGCATGGAGGAAAAACTTCTTTCTTTGACAGTCATCGTCAATTTCTGCCCGCAAGTCATCCTTGGAGAAAAAACAAGGACGCGTTCAGAGCTGTAAAACAAGAATTTTCTCATCCGCCACCCAGATTGTCGGGATACGATATTTGGAAAGATGTAAAGGACTTACCCTCCGTAATAGAAGATCCATCGAACAATTATGTCGAGGGGTTCGGACAAAGCCATAACTGGACCAAACGGAGTATCTTCTGGGACTGCCTTATTGGAAAGATAATCTTATAACGCATAATCTTGATGTCATACATATCGAAAAGAATGTGTTCGATAATGTCTTCAATACCGTCATGGATATTAAAGGAAAGACGAAGGACAATCCAAATGCAAGATAAGACATTGCCGAGATATGTAAGCATTCTTATCTGAACTTGATACAAAGGGGAGCTGGTGGATAATTAACTAAGTCGGTAGCACAATACACATTAAGCAAGGAAGATAGATTAATAATCTGCAAGTAGATATCTACTTTAAGATTTTTCGACGGCTATGTGTCGAATTTGTCTAGATGTGTTGATCTCAATGAACGCAAGCTAACGGGAATGAAGAGTCACGACTGCCACGTGTTTATAGAAAGATTACTGACCATTCTTTGAGAGAGTTGTTGCCTTCTTCTATATGGGTTCCGTTGGCCGAGCTATCTACATTCTTCAGGTATATTTGTTCAACTAAGTTGACGGTGCAATACATGGTTGAACTTGAGGAGAAGATTGTCTTAACAATTTGTTAGTTAGAGAAAATATTTCCTCCGGGCTTCTTCGATAGCATGGAGCATCTACCGATTCATCTAGCATACGAAGTCCGTGTTGGTGCATCTGTTCATTATCGATGGATGTACCCATTTGAAAGGTACATAAAAATCGATATAATTTAAGTTGCATTTCATTATTAATTCTTAAGATAATTTGTCTCTTTAGATACCTACACCATCTAAAGAAAAAAGTTGGCAACAAGGCTCATATAAAGGGTTTGATATGCGAAACATATCTTATCGAGGAGGTATCAAACTTCTGCTCTATTTATTTCGATACTCATGTTAAGAAAAATCGAAATAGACCTCAAAGGAATGACGAGGACATTGAGGATGGAGGTATATTCAATGTAAGGGGCAAGCCTATTGGGGCTAGTAAGAAACGGTGGTTGACTGACAACGAGTATGATGCCGCTTACCGATATGTCTTGTTAAATTATGACATACAAAAAGTGAAAGATTTGGAGAAGTAAGTGACTACAATTACACTTGTTATAATCTCTAATTTGGTGAAATAACTGACTACACTTATTCTTATTCTCTCTAACAGTGTATTTAGAGATGAATTCAAAATGAGGATACCCGATATTATCGATGAAGGACTTCAAAGAGAGGTTGATTGTACCTTTCCGTCCTGGTTTCGCAAATATGTAAGTAACTGAGATAATAATTTATGCGACTACCATTAAAATATATGCATCTGAAATATTTAAATTATCAATATTTGTTTCTAGGTTTTATTGCCTGAAATAATACTCACAAATGAGAGTATTCGTTATTTGGCATTGGGACCGAAGAAGCATGCAAAGACTTGGCCAGGATATGTCGTTAATGGCTTCAAGTTTAATGCAACTTAGAATGCTATAAATGCCGAATATGTTAATGATGGCTTCAGTACCAAGGATTCTGGTGTTTGCATAAGAGGCACCATCTATGACGACGAGCCGAACTTTGACTATTATGGAGTGCTTTGGGATATTGTAGATTTACAATATAGTGCCCCATATGATATGCATATTGTGATGTTCAAATATGAGTGGTTTAATACGACACCGAATATCGGTTGGAGAATAGATAAACAATTTGGATTCGTCGATATAAATCTTCGCAGGAGGTATAGAGGGTCCGACACGTTTGTGATAGCAAGTCAGGCTGTTCAAGTCTACTATACAAGCTACCCAAGACGTCATAGAGATCGATTTGACTAGTGGACAGTATGCAAGATTAAATCTAGAAATATATTCAACGTTGGAGACCCAGCATACCAAGAGAACCAGATCGAAAAGGTCCCAATACTTGGTACAACAGTCGGATACCATGGATGTTGAAAATATTGTTGAGAAAAATAGAGGAGAGGAAGATGTTGATACACAATACTTAGCTGTCAACCAGGGGAGAAAGAGGCATCTTGTTCCAAATATTGAGGATGAAGAAGAAGAAGAAGAAGAAGAAGAACTTGATGGGGATGAGGATACAGATGAAGTCGACGATGAGGATGAGGCTGAGGATGAGGATGAGGATGATGATGAGGACGAGGATGAGGATGGAAACAAAGACGATGATGATTAAATTAAATATCAGTATATATTAAAACACTTTCAATTACGTGATTTTAGTTTGACCTCATAAAAGCACGTATAACTTAGTGAATTCAGTTTAAACTTTTGCATATTCTTATTTCAGATGGCACTCATAGTTCTTTTCTTTGTGGCGTCACTCGTCGCCCTGCTGATGGCTAGCACTCGTTGTCATGGTTCTGGTGGTGCTGGTTGTGGTGCTGGTGGTGGGCGTGGTCGTGGTCCCCTTCAGCCTTCCCGGGAGGCGACCCCCACTAGCTATCCCGACCCGGAGAGTACTCCGAGCATAGACTCATCCCGCCGTCGATCTACAATGGGGCTATCGACACCTTCGTCGAGGGCGTCTCCATCCGCTAGCGGATCCGTTCCGCCAGCGGATCCACTAGCGGTACCACCTGGTACTGTATAGTGGGCCCGGAGTACCCCGGATTCAGTTACACCCGGTTACTAACGAGTACATACGCGGAGCCGCGGATCCTCCGACGCCACCAGAGAGGTCGATGGACGAGTTCCGACGAGAGCTATGGCCCGCAAATAAAGCGTAAGTAAATTTAAGTTTATTTAATAAATGTGTTTCATTTATTCAAGTTAATAATCCAGCCATTACTTCTTTGTAGGTTTTTTCCGTGGGATGCTATCAGGCTTCTAGGGCAGATTATCCGGGCTAACTACCATGGCCCCTACCTCAATTTTTCTGAGGTGCCCCTAGACTTGCAGTACCGCTGGCTCGACGAGATGAGGGTATATATTGTGATTCATTATTAATTAATCTTTAATCAACTATTTTTTTAATATCGTGATAATTGAATTTGTATGTCAGAGGACCTTCTGGTGGCCCTCCATCGCGAGGAGGCGATCCGTAGGACCCATAGAAGCACCGCCGGGAAGAAGATCCGGGATGCGGTTTATGACCTTCGAATGGCGCATTTGAAGAAGGAGTGGATCCGACAGGACTATTATGAGTATCTCTTGGAGAAGATGGATGCTCCTGCCTTCAAGCAAAAATTGGAAAAAGCGAAAGTGAACCGACGGACCGCGGGGCTACATACGGGGATATCAAAGCCCCACGCAGTGACGCTTGCAGAATTGGTGAGATACCGTAAATTCATTCCACTATCTAATTCGGTACTATTAATATACTTAATTAATTAAATTCTACGAATATTTCGTATGCAGATCCAACGGACGTTGAAAGATGAAAAAAATGCTTACTCGGTCACCATGCCGATGTATTCCAGCATACCCACAAGAGGCGGAAGGACGGAAGCTTCGTCGACGAGAGGGCCAAGGAGACGGATGTAAGTACTTACGTTTATGAGACTTATGTTAGAATTATAAGTATTCAAACTATAATTTAAGTAAACTTAGGATTCAGACTATAACTTAGGTAAACTTAGGATTAAGACTATAACTTAGGGAAACACAGGATTTAGATTATAACTTAGGTAAACTTATAGTATAAACACATTCATTTGATAGGCTGCGTATCGTGAGGCCCTTAGTCGGGTTCAGCCATCTGCTCCCGAGGATGTCGACGAAACGACGCCCGTCGGGACGCCCTCTTCTACGGCCGCTCACTACGACGACATGTTCGTAGATATCGTTGCGGCTTTAAGAAAGGGCGCCTGTACGGAGTCGACTCCCTGGCGCCGTTGCACGCGGCGATTCCGAGATTTCCACCTCCTCCGCCTCCTCCCCCGGCCCCGGCCCCGGCCCCGGCAGACGATGATGTGACGTCCCAGCTTGCGCATCTGAACGAGGCAGTGTCGGACTTGCGGGCGCAGATGTCTACGTACTTTTCGTGTCCTTCTACTGCTTCCGGTCCGTCTGCTCCCGGTCCGTCTACTGGTGCTGCCGGTCCTTCTTCCGTCGGGCGTCTCTCTTTTGACCCTACTGCCCCTATCGTACCGCCTCCTGCTGTGACGGCCCTTCTCGACCTCTTGTCGCCAGAGCAGCTATGCCAACTTCTAGACCATGTCTTAGAGGGATTGTCGCCACACCTGGTGGAAGTGTACATACGTCGGGCGCAGCAGGGAGTACCAACACCATCGGATGATCCAACTCCTCCTCCTTCTTGATGTTTGTATTCGAATATTTTCAAAACTGTTTAAATATTGAATATTTGTGTGGACAATTTGAAATATGGATAATAATGACTATTTTAAATGATTGGTGTATTATTTATGTTGGTTTGTGTTGGTGGATGTTTGGGAATGATCTGTTTTATTTATGTTGGTGGATGTTTGGGATGTTGAATATTTGAATGTTTGGATAATGTTGAATGTTTGGATAATTTGTGTTATTTATGTTGGTGGATGTTGGGTGAACAGGGAATGCTCTATTTTATGCAAAAAAAATTTAAAAAATTCCCAGTTAGCGACGGACCCGTGACTACGAACCGACGGAATATCCGTCGCTAACTGAGACTATTCCAATTCAGCGACGGATGGCGACTACTCACCGACGGACGTTCCGTCGGCAAGGTTCTGGAAATATGAAAAAATCACAGAATCAGATCGACGGATATTCCGTCGGTAGACCGTCGCTAGTAGCCGGTAAAAGTTTGGCGACAGATAATTCGTCACCAAATCCGCTACTGGTCGGCGACGGAGTAGCGACTAATCCCGACAAAATAGCGACAGAATATCCATCGCCACGGTTCTAGAAATATTAAAGATTCACAGAACTGGGTCGACGGATGTACCATCGCTATTTCGTCGCTAGGCCGTCGAACAACAGCGACGAGTTAGCGACGGTGGTTGCATATCAGACACTCTCTGATACGCGTGTACCGACCATTTAGCGACGGATTAGCGACGGATATTGCGTATCAGAGAGTACCGACAATTTTAGCGACGGATACGGCCGTCGCTAAGGCGATGTGTCATTAACTTTCTGATACGTGCTTTGACAGAAATTCGTCGGCCATTCGTCGCGAGATGTACGAGTATGGTTGATGAAAATCCGTCACGAAATTTTCGCTGGGCGACAACTTGGCGACGGATTGTTTTCAGCGACGAGGCTTTTCCTGACGGATGTTTTTGACCAAAATCTGTCGGCCATCCGTCGGTATTACCATTTACCGACGGTCGGACGACGGATACGGCCGTCGCTAAAGCGATAAATTTTTGTAGTGATTCCCTAGCAGAATCCTACAGTAAGAAGACTTGCCAGAGATATATGAAAGTCTCTGGAGAAACTGTACGAAGAAGACAAAAACAGGAGCAAGATATTTGTGGTTGAAAAATATCACAAATGCCTCTTTGAGGACGAGAAGTCCATGCTACCGCAAGTGAAGGAATTCCTAAAGTTGCGGCAGAAGCTGGAAGATGAGGCGATGCCCCTCCCCGACAAGTTTGTTGTTGGAGGGATTGTCTCGAAGCTCCCTACTGGGTGGAGCAAGTTTTATGCAAATATGCATAGGAAGAAGCTTGAGATCGGCCTTAAAGATATCTTGCAGGAAATTTATGTTGAGGACCAGATGTGGGCTCAACTGAAAATGGATGCACTGTCCAAGCAATTGGCTAACGCCAATTTGGTTCATACAAGGGAACCAAGAGGAAAGCATGCGGCTTCCCACAGCAAGAAGAAGGACCCTGATAAGCTGAAAGTCAAGAAAACTTCTTTCAAGCAAAAGAAGCCAAAGTCTCATTTGGCTTGCTTCAAGTGTGGCAAGAAGGGCCACTTCAAGAGTGAATGCAAAGTAAAGACCAAGCAATCAAACCAAGGAGAGCCTAGCAAGGTATCTATGATCACTGACGTTGTTGCTATGATTGTGCAGGTTGATGCGGTAGGGACTGACTCTGACTGGTGGGTAGACACTGGAGCCACCTGCCATGTCTGCTCCAGCAAGGAGTGGTTTATCACATATACACCAACTTCTAAAGTAGTTATGGTGGCAAACTAGGCACAAGCTGAAGTGCTCGGGATCAGGACGATGGTTTTGAAGCTGACTTCGGGAAAGTCTTTGATGCTTCAAGGTGTAAAACATGTACCTGTTATTGCCAAGAACCTGATCTCAGGAGGCCTACTCTGCAATGCAGGCCTCAGGATGGACATCAATGCTGGCCAAATGGTGATGTCTATTAAGGGAACATATTTCGGGAAAGCTTTTTATACCAAAGGAATGTTCAAAATTTAGCTTCTAAATCAGTCCAATATAATTAATGCAATCACTCCTTCTGCTTATACTCTTGAGTTGTGGCATAATAGGCTAGGACATGTTTATTGTAAACGAATAAACAAAATGTCTAGTCTAGGACTTATCTCCGAGTGTGGGGGTAAGGTAGAGAAATGTGAAGTTTGTGCTCAAACGAAGATCACAAGGAAACCATTTCCCCGAGTTTATCGAAGTACAGATCTTCTAGAGTTGGTACACTCTGATATCTGTGACTTTAAACAGTTCTCTACAAAGGCCGGGATGAAGTATTTCATAACCTTCATCGATGACTTCTCTAAGTATGCATTCGTCTACTTGCTGAAGGCTAAAGACGAAGCATTCGAGAAGTTCAAGTAGTTCAGAGCCAAAGCTGTGCAGCATACTGGACAACAACTCAAAAGAATAAGAAGTAATCGAGATAGAGAGTACAGGTCTCATAAATTTGTATCATTCTGCAAAGAACATGGAATTGTTAATGAGACTACGGCTACGTACTCTCCTCAATCAAACGGAGTAGCAGAAAGAAAAAATAGAACGTTAACAGAAATGATTAACTCAATGTTGTTGACTGTGGGTCTTCCAAAGTGCTACTGGGGAGAAGCTGTACTGACGGACACTTTTATTCTAAATAGAGTGTCTCATGCAACTTCAGACATTACTCCTCATGAACTTTGGTTCAAGGTCAGACCTAACTTGAATGTCATTCGAGTGTGGGGGTGTCTGGCATATATCAAGCTTTCAGATCTGAAGATTCAGAAGCTTGGGACAAGAACTACAAAAACGATCTTCTTGGGGTATGTCGAGAAGAGTGATGCTCGGAGATTTTTTGATATTGAGTCAAATCGTATCATTGAATCTTGCGACGCAGAATATTTTAAAGAAAAATTTGCAAGGCACAAGAATATTGTTCTTGCGGATATTGCAGAGAACAATAAGAGTGCGCAAGAAACTGAAGTTTTTAATGAAGAAGTTGTCCAAAAAGATGTTGTTGTTGAAACAACGGTTGAACCAGAACTCGCTGAGCCGTCAGTGAAGCGTATGAGGAGGCCAAAGGACTTCGAAAAATACTTTGTCACCTATCATGTGGAAGCAGATCTGCTTACCTATGATGAGGCGATGAAGACCAGAGACGCGGTATTCTGGAAGGAGGCGATTGACAATGAAATTGATTCTATTACGTCAAATAACACTTGGGTGTTGGTTGATCTTCCTGAAGGAGCAAAACCCATCGAATGCAAATGGATCTTCAAGAAGAAGATCAAAGCAGACGGAACTATTGACAAATTCAAGGCTAGATTGGTAGCCAAGGGGTTTTCTCAGAAGCAGGGGATTGACTACTTTGACACGTATGCTCGAGTAGCCCGGATGACCACCATCCGAATGTTGATTGCTCTCGTAGCAATACATAAGATGATGATACATCAGATGGATGTGAAAATAACTTTCCTAAATGGCGAGCTGACCGAAGAGATTTACATACAACAGCCAGAGGGATTTGTCTTCAAGGGTCTTAAAGACAAAGTCTACAAGTTGGTGAAATCCTTGTACCGTCTTAAACAGGCTCCCAAGATGTGGCATGAGAAATTTGACAAGGTTATAAGGTCAAATAACTACATGGTCAGCGAGACGGACAAGTGTGTATACACGAAGTTCGCTGATGGAAGGGGTGTAATCATTTTTCTGTACGTGGACGACATGCTAATCCTAGTTACGGAAATGGGCTGTATCTCGGAGACAAAGAAGTTCATCTCGAACAAGTTCAGTATGAACACTACAAAAATTCATCGATTTAGCGACGGCTATATCCGTCCAAAATCCGTCGGTAAATGTAATTACCGACGGATGGTCGACGGATATTAGTTAAAAAAAGGTCGTCGGAAAAATCCTCGTCGCTAACTGCAATCCGTCGGCAAGTAGTCGCCCGGCGACGAATTAGCGACGGACTGCCGTCAACCATACTCGTGTAGTTTGCGATAACTCGCCGAAGGATTACCGTCAAATCACGTATCAAAAGAAGTAATGACATATCACTTACCGATGGGCAAATTCGTTGCTACATGGTCGGTAATTGCGTATCAGAGAGTTTCTGATACGCAAAATCCATCGCCAATCAGTCGCGAATGGTCGCTAAGCCGCCACGAAATACCGATGGAATATCCGTCGACACGGTTCTGTGAATTATTCATATTTCCAGAACATTGGCGACGGATAATCTGTCGTTACTCCGTCGTGCGTCGTCGCTAGATCGTCGCCAATCGGTCTGCATTATAGCGACGGATTATCCGTTGCCAATGTTTTACCGACTACTAGCGATGGTATACCGACGTAATATCCGTCGATCCTATCCTGTGAATCTTTCATAATTTCAGAACCTTGGCGACGGATATTCCGTCGGCGTTTAGTCGCACAACCGTCGCGAACTGGGAATCTCCTAGTTAGCGACAGATAGTCCGTCGAAAATTGGTCGCTAGTCCGTCGGAAATTGGTCGCTAGTCCGTCGGTATCTGGGAAATTTTTGAAAAAAATAGCATAAAACTGGGCATTCTCAATATACACAATTCCAATATACAAAACACACAAATAATTCCAAGCAATTCCAATATACACAATTCCAATACACAATTCCAATATACAAAACATAAACAATTCCAACACACAAATAAACATACAAAACACACAAATAATCCCAAGCATACAAATTGTTCACACAAATATTCAATAGTTAAACACAAATATTCAATATTTACAAACAAAATAATCTCAAAAATATAAACTCAACGACGAGGGCTGCGATCGTCCACTGGTGGTGGTACTCCCTACTGCGACCGTCTTATATACTCCTCCACCAAGTACGACGACAATCCCTCCAAGACATGGCTTGGAAGATGGCGCAGCTGCTCTGGCGTCATCATGTCAAGGAGGGCCGTCAAAGTAGGAGGCGGTATGATAGGGGCAGTAGGGTCAAAAGAAAGATGCTCGGCGGAAGAAGGACCGGGAGCACTAGAAGGACCGGCAGCACCAGTAGAAGGACGCAGGTACGTGGACAACTGGGTCCGAATCTCCGACACCGCCTCATTCAGATGCGCAAGCTGGGACCTCACATCATCGTCTGCCGGGGCCGCGGAAGGAGACGGGGGAGATGAAAATCTCGGAGTCGTCGAGTGCAAATTAGCCAGGGAGTCAACTCCGTACAAGCGCCCTTTCCTATAGCCGCCGACGGTATCTATGAATAAGTTGTTGTAGCGAGTAACCGTAGAAGAGGGCATCCCGACGGGCGTCATTTCTTCGACATCCTCGATAGCAGATGGCTGAATCCGACTAAGGGCCTCACAATACGCAGCTGATGAAATGAATGTGTTTATTATACTATAAGTTTACCTAAGTTATAATCTAAATCCTATGTTACCCTAAGTTGTAGTCTGAATCTTATGTTTACCTAATAAGTTATTGTCTGAATACTAAGTTTACCTAAGTTACTTTCTGAATACTTATAATTCTAACATAAATCTCATAAACGTAAGTACTTACATCCGTCGCCTTGGCCCTTTCGTCAACGAAGCTCCCGTCCTTCCGCCTCTTGTGGACATGCTGGAATACATCGTGCTTGGTGACCGAGTCAGCAGATTTTCCCTCCTTCAATGCTTGTTGGGTCTGCATACAAAATATTCGTAGAATTTAATTAATTAAATATATTAATAGTACCGAATTAGATAGTGAATGAATTTACGATATCTCACCAGATCTGCAAGCGTCGCTGCGTGGGGCTTTGATCCCCCCGTATGTAGCCCCACGGCCCGTCGGTTCGCTTTTACTTTTTTCGATTTCTCCTTGATGGCAGAAGCATCCATCTTCTCCAAGAGTTGGTCATAGTAGTCCTGTCGGATCCACTCCTTCTTCGAATGCGCTATTCGAAGGTCATAAACCGCATCCTGGATCTTCTTCCCGGCGGTGCTTCTATAGGTCCTGCGGATCGCCTCCTCGCGATGGGGGGGCACCAGAAGGTCCTCTGACATACAAATTCAATTATCACGATATTAAAAAAATAGTTGATTAAAGAGTAATTAATAATTAATCATAATATATATATATATATATATATATATATATATATATATATATATATATATATATATATATATATATATATATTATGATTAATTATTAATTACTCTTTAATCAACTATTTTTTTAATATACCCTCATCTCGTCGAGCCAGCGGTACTACAAGTCTAGGGGCACCTCAAAAAAAATTGAGGAAGAGGCCATGGTAGTTAGCCCGGATAATCTGTCCTAGAAGCCTGGTAGCATCCCACAGAAAAAACCTACAAAGAAGCAATGACTGGATTATTAACTTGAATAAATAAAATAAATTTATTAAATTTACTTACGCTTCACCCGCGGGCCATAGCTCTCATCGGAACTCGCCCATCGGCCTCTCTGGTGGCGTCAGAGGATCCACGACTCCGCGTATGTACTCGCCATTCACCGGATGTAACTGAATGTGGGAGTACTCCGGGGCCCACTGTCGCTCAGCCGTTGGTGGATCTACTGTTGGATCCGCTGGCAGAACGGATCCGCTAGCAGGTGGAGACCCCATCGACGAATGTGTCGATAGCCCCTTTTTAGATCGACGGCGGGAGGAGTCTGTACCCGGGGTATTCTCTGGGTCGGGCTCGCTAGATGGGGATACCGTCCGGTAAGGCTAAATGCGACCACGACCACCACCACGACCACGATCACCACCACCACCACCACGGCCAGTACCACCAGCACCACCACGGCCCGCACTACCAGTATGACGAGTGCTAGCCATCAGCAGGACAACGAGTGACGCCGCGAATAGAAGAACTATGAGTGCCATCTGCAATAAGAATATGCAAAAGTTTAAACTGAATTCATATAAGTTAGTTATAAGTGCTTTTATGGGGCAAACTAAAATCACGTAATTGAAAGTATTTTTAATATATACTGATATTTAATCTAATCATCGTCCTCGTCCTCATCCTCATCCTCATCATCGACTTCATCTGTATCCTCATCCTCATCAAGTTCTTCTTCTTCATTATCCTCATCCTCAATAGTTGGGACAAGACGTCCCTTTCTTACCTGGTTGACAGCTAAGTCTGGTGTATCAACCTCTTCTTCCCCTCTATTTTCCTCAACAATATTTTCAACATCCATGGTATCCGAATGTTGTACCAAGTATTAGGACTTTTCGATATGGTCTTCTTGGTATGTTGGGTCTCCAATGTTGAATATATTTTTAGATTTAATCTTGCATACTGCCCACCAGTCAAATCGATCTCTACGACGCCTTGGGTAGCTTGTATAGTAGACTTGAACAGCCTGACTTGCTATCGCAAACGTGTCGGACCCTCTATACCTCCTGCGATGATTTATATCGACGAATTCAAATTGTTTATCGATTCTCCAACCGATATTTGGTGTCGTATCGAACCACTCACATTTGAACATCACAATATGCATATCATATGGGGTACTATATTGTAAATCTATAATATCCCGAAGCACTCCATAATAGTCAAAGTCCGGCTCGTCATCATAGATGGTGCCTCTTATGCGACAATTACGACATGGACACTTAATTTTGGAACCGTCCATATACTGAGCTTTGCTCATGGCATACTTAAGAAACACTTCCACGCCTTCCTGAAAATTGCCACTCACACCTATTCTGCTCTCGTGTTGTCGTTTGTACATCCATGTACGATCAAAGAAGTAACGATCCATCGTAGATTGGAGGTAAAAATTTGTATCATAATACTAACAGAATTACTATGTAATCATGTACTTACCAATAACTGGATGTAACTGGAGTCCTTGGGCCTATCGTGCAATAATTGGTGGATCCGCTGGTATAGGCCGGATGTACTTAGTATCGACCGTATCAGATTAGTATCGGTCTATCGGTTTGGTATAGGACGTATCAGATTGGTATTGGCCTTAACAAATTGGTATCATCCTATTCGATATGTACATGTATCGGCCGTATAGCTAGGATTCATATTGGCCTTATCGATTTGGTATTGGTCATATCTGATAAGTATCGGCCTTGTCGGATTAGTATCAACCGTTTCGGATTAGTATCGTGGAAGGTTTAGTAACAAATCTACTTGGATTTCTCTCTTCTCAAGCTACAATACCATTGCAAGAGAGTCACCAGATCGTGATTGGCCAGTTACAGTAACGTACATGCTTCCTTTTCCATCAGAAAAAGCGAGATTGAAAAGGAAGCATGTATGTTCTGTAACTGGCCAGCTACGCTCTCGTGACTCTCTTGCAATGGTAATCTAGCTCTAGAAGAGAGAAATTCAAGTACAGTTGTTACTAAATCTTCCACCATACTAATCTGATACTGTCGATACAAATCTGATATGCAGATACCTATCGGATATGACCGATACCAAATCGATAAAGCCAATACGAATCCTAGCTATACGGCCGATACATATCGGATAAGACGATACCGATACGGCCTATACCCAACTGATAGACCGATACTAATCCGATACGGTCAATAATTATAAGTACCTACGATCGAGTACATTGATCTGCAGGTACATCCATGTACGATCAACGAAGTAACGATCTATTTCAATTTGGATGTGAAAATCTTTATCGTAAGACAAACTAAACATAATAAGTTCGATACCGATACCGATTCTGATACTCAACAAAATAGTCAGATACCGATACTGATTGGTGGTGGGATGAGCCATAATCCGCTGATTTGGTTTTGGTTTTGGTTTCGATTTTGGTTTCGAACATACTAAATTTTAAAAAATTCGGTTCGGTTTCGGATTTGAATATACTAAATTCGGTTCGGTTTCGGTTTTCAATATACTAAATTTACTTATTCGGTTTCGGTTTTGAATATACTAAATTCGGTTCGGTTTTGAATTTGAATATACTTAATTCGGTTCGATTTCTGTTTTCAATATACTAAATTTACTTGTTCGGTTTCGATTTTGAATATACTGAATTCGGTTCGGTTTCGGTTTTGAATATACTAAATTCGGTTCGGTTTTCAATATACTAAATTTACTTATTCTGTTTCGGTTTTGAATATACTAAATTCGGTTCAGTTTCGGTTTTGAATATACTAAATTCGGTTCGGTTTCGGTTTTCAATATACTAAATTTACTTATTCGGTTTCGATTTCGGTCCAAAGTTTATATATATATATATATATATATATATATATATATATATATATATATATATATATATATATATATATATATATATGTGCGTGTGTGCCGAATATATATATATGTGTGTGTTTGTGTGTGTGTGTGTGTGTGTGTGTGTGTGTGCGACGAATATATGTGTGTGTGTGCCGAATATATATATATATATATAGCCATCTTTTATATATATATATATACGAGATGTTAGGGTTAGCTCCAGACTTGGGCGATCCTGGAGAATACTCCGGAGGCGGATGTCCTGTTTCGTGCGAGGAAACCAACGACGAACGCCCTGATCTGCGTGAGGAGGCCGGCGGCTGGACCACTGTGGTCCGGCACCGCCGTGGCAAAGCTGGCCCTTTGCAGATCGCAATGACGCGTGCCAAAATGGCAGGGTCAGGGGGGAGGGGACCACGTCCCTGGCCGCCCTACAGGCCTCCGGTGACATCAGCCAGGGCGACGTCCAGGGGTGAGCAGGCCATAGAGTCAGAGCAAAGGAGATCGGATCCTGTGCACAAAGGCAAGGCGGCTGCATTGAAGCGGGATCCCCCACCCCGTGCACGAGCGACAACTCATCTGGGCAACCTAGGAGCATGGTCGAAGCCGGTAACATGGGCTGAAATCTGCAGACCGACGGCGGTACAAGAGGAGGTGGATTTGCAATATATTGAACCTGGCATTATTAATGGGAAAAAGGTAGTGGAGATCACGTCTGATGACCTGCAAGAGACCATGGAATACTGGAAAAACACCCTAGTCTTATATGTTATGGGCAACAGACCGTTCTTCGGTCATCTTCGTGCGTTCGCTCATCGAACCTGGCGGCCAAAAGGAACCATGGAGTTATTTTCCAGAGAGAATGGATTTTATTTTATTAAGTTTGCACTGGAAGAGGATCTAGTGAGGGTCTTGGAGGGTGGCCCTTGGACTTTTGACGGTAGACTGGTGGTGCTCAAGAGATGGTTGCCTGGAATTAATTTTGAGAAAGACAGACTCTCCACTGTCCCGATATGGGTTCGCCTGCCATGGCTCTCCCCACAGCTATGGAGCATCCCCTCTATAATGAAGATCAAGAGCATGATAGGCACCCCTATCCGCACTGACTTCCCCACGGCTCGACGACAACGTCTATCTTATGCACGAGTATTCGTCGAAATTGCTGCTAACGGATCGTTGCCGAAATCCATCGACATTGTGCTTCCATCCGGTGAATGGATGCAACAAGATGTGGAATACGAATGGGTCCCTCCCTCGTGTGAGAGATGCAATTACTTCGGACACACGAAGACCAGCTGTCGCAAAAATATTAAAACTACTGCGACAACTCTCCCAGAAGAACAACAGCAGGATGAGAGGAGCACCCCACCGAGCCAGAAGACTAACAATGATAGTTCTATGAGGATGGACCATGATACCATCATGGACGATGGAGAGAGGGCGTGCGAGGCCAACCCTAATCCAGCGGGGACCTCCACCTCCGTCTTGGGCAAACGATCTGGCCCAGACGAGCCGGCCAAGGAGGACGCACCTGAGGAACCGAATCCATCCCAGGCTTTGGTGATCTTCAATAAACCTTCCAATAATAATCATTGTGGCACCAATCAACGGGATGACTCACAAAGTCCGAGCCAAGAAATCAACGAAGATACAGGAGGAAGTATCCGCACCTCGAAGCGTCCGGCCACAGGCCATGAACATGTGGAAACAAACCGACAAGATGAGAACCAAAGTAACAAACCCGACGAGCCGCCTGATGCAGATCTGTCCACAGCCAATCCCAAATGGGTGGCCCATGTTCGAAAAGTACAGGAGTCGGCTGCCGCCAATACGGGACGTAAACATGCCTCCTCAACCAGTGTAGCTTCTCCGATCCACCCGCGGGAAAGCTCAGAAAATAAGGGTGCCAATCCCTCATCATAAATGACGATCATCTCGTGGAATATACGAGGAGAAAATTCCATAGGAAGATGGCATGAGATCCAGGAAGTAACAAGGAGACACAAGTATACTATAGTCATATTGCAAGAAATTAAAATAAAAGACGGTGCCAAGCTCATGAGACGTATTCCGCATCACTGGGAGTCTGCTCACAACCTTTTCGAGTGCGGGGTGGCCAGTATCTGGACAATGTGGGACTCACGTATGTGGACGGGTCAGGTAAAATATTCCTCTGAGCAATTAATCGTACTTGTTTTTACTAACAAAGGAGGGTTGCAGATCGCGGTTGGGGCAGTGTACGGTCATAATGACCGTAGAAGGAGGAAACAGTTATGGTCGGACATTATCCAGGCTGCGACAAATTTGGCGAATCTTACGCCTCTGCTCCTCTGCGGGGACTTCAACGCCATGTTAGAACCTGGAGAGAAGCAGGGCGGACGCCAGGTGCCAATGGAGATACTTGCGGACTTTAAAAATTGCCTACTAAGTTCTGGCCTCTATTGTGTCTCTACGACGGGCCATCACTGGACATGGAACAATAGCTCGTCTACGAACCGGATCGTGTGCCAACTAGACAGAGCTCTTTGCAACGGTCACTGGCTAGACAAATTCCCCGACAGCAAGGCAGAAGGGCTGGCTAGCGGCATGAACGATCACACTCCGATCCTCATTCACCTACTTCAGCAACCCCCTCCTCCTAGGCGGCCATTCCGGTTTTGTAACTCCTGGCCGGTCCAACCCGGCTACGATGAAGCGGTTCAGAGGGGTCTGCAACCGGATGTTACAGGATCCGCCCAATTTAGCCTCGTCCAAAAGTTGAAGAAGGTAAAGGCTGAATTAAAAGCTTGGCACAGGAGCAAACCCCTCCGCCCTTTGGAGCACGTGGAAGAAGAGTTGAAAGCAACTGAGTTGGCGCTGCAAAGCAATCCCCTGGACGAAGCCAATACAGGGAGAGAAATCGAACTTCAAAATGAAGTTCGTCACCTCCGTCAGCTCGAGGGGATTGGACTACAACAACTAGCCAAGTGCCAATGGCTTAGAGAAGGCGATCGCTGCACTAAATTTTTTTACGCCACTGTCTGCGCCAGACAACATTCTAATGCTATCTCCTCTCTGATTGATGCCAATGGCCGACAAATCAGCGAGGGCGGAGCGATTGTAAGGGAGGCAGTAGAATACTATCAAACGCTCTTCAATCAATCTGATTATAGGTAGGAGTTCCCTGAACTTCTATGCAAGCGTATTGTGATGGAGGCGGGTAATTCCATTCTGGAAAGACGGGTCACTATGGAGGAAATTGATGCTATCATCAAGGAAGCTGATCCTAACAAAGCGCCGGGACCCGATGGATTTAATGCGGCGTTCTACAAGAAGCACTGGAAACAACTGAACAGTCATATTCTACATATTGTGGATGATTTCTTCCGGACATGTAGATTACTGACAGAAATTAACCATACTTTTCTCTGCCTGATTCCGAAAAAGGAGGGAGCTTCTACTCTTGGTGAATTCAGGCCCATAGCTTGCTGCAATTTCCTTTATAAAATCATTACTCAGGTCATGTGCCGAAGAATGCAAGGCATCATGCAAGGTCTTATTTTCGAGAATCAGACAGCTTTTATTAGAGGCCGCTCTATAGCTGAGAATTGTCTTATGGCACACGAAATGGTTCGGGACTTTAACAAACCCGGGGGCAAGAAGAGCTGCCTCAAACTCGATCTGAGGAAAGCATATAATATGGTAAATAGGGATTTCCTGTGTGCCATATTACGCAGTATGGGCTTCGCGAGCTGGTAGGTTGACAGAATCATGACGTGTATTACGTCGTCGACCTTCTCCATTCTTATCAAATGTCAGCCCCATGGTTATTTCGGGAGCAATCGGGGGATTCGTCAAGGCGATCCTTTATCTCCATATATATTTACGGTTGTTATGGAATATTACACATGTATGATGGATTTGGCAGTTTATCGGAGAGATATTACTCCTCTCTACCGATGGGTTGTGCCGACTTTTTCACATCTCATATACGCGGACGATCAACTGGTCTTCATTGAGCCGAACGAGAGGGGCATCATGGCGTTGACCAAGATTCTAGATGAGTTTGGCGTCTTGTCCGGGCTGTGCTTAAATAAAGATAAGAGCTGTATCTATTTCAACATAGATTGTCCATCTCAGGAGCAGTGGTCCAAAAAATTAGCTATAGAACGAGGCGAGCTACCTGTCCGATATTTGGGATTACCGCTCACTATTAATTATGTGCGTCACTCGGATTGCTCAGGGCTGATTCATTATGTTCAAAGGCGACTAGAAGGGTGGCAGTCACAAGTCCTGTCTTTCGGGGGCAGAATTGAACTAGTCCGGGCTACTATCACGGCCATTACTGCTTACTGGCTGCAAGCGCTATATGTGCCTACTAAAACCATACAGCAAATAGAACGATTGTGCGCTGACTTTGTTTGGAAAGGAGGGTTCCACACTATCTCTTGGGAAGAACTTTGCCGACCCAAGGAGGAAGGCGGGGTTGGATTGCAGAGTTTACGGGTGCTGCGGGAGGTTGCCTCGCTTAAACTTGCTTGGCGCTTTCTGGTAGGGCAGTCCAACTGGGCCACGTGGACGCGGAATAGAAACCTGAAATCGAGGAATTTCTGGATTCAAGAGGTGGATAATAATTTTTCGGTTATTTTTAAAAATATTCTACGACTGCGTCCTACTCTGAAGCGTCTCATCTATCGGGTCATTCATGACGGGTGTGATACTAGCTTATGGATGGATCCTTGGATGGATCACCATAGCATATTGGATATGCTCGGATGGCCGGTCTACGAACTCGCTGGTAGCGAGAAGAAGTTGGCAGTACTCATCCGCGATGGTGTGTGGCACACTAACGCCAGGCAGGTGGGGAGATGGCTACATAATAAAATCGGGAGGATCCCGCTTGACCCAGCAGCTCCCTGTGACCGTTGGAGCTGGAAAGGAGCACCGTCGGGCGAGTTCAGCGCTCGGTTGGTATACGAGCAGCTGAGACCGCGTCATGCGCAAGTCCCCTGGTCGGAGGTGATCTGGACCAAGGGAGCGGCACTTAAAATGCAGCTGTGCCTCTATAAGGCCATTCGGGATCGCCTCCTCACTCGAGAGAGATTGGCTCGGTTCAACATCCCTCTTACAAATTCTCATTGCGTGTTTTGCGACCGAGAGATTGAATCGTGGGACCACGTCTTCTTCATATGTGGATTCTCGAGTGTTATTTGGCAACATTGCAGGGTCCAACTTGACATCCCAGCCACCACAAGTCTTGGCCTACAGGCCATATTCGATGAGATCAACGCTTTGAAGACCAGAAGCCAACCACAATACAGAAGAGCCCGACTCAGACTTCTTGCTGCAGTCTGGCATGTTTGGCGCGAACGAAACATGAGAGTTTTTGAAGGAAATCAGCTTCCATTGGTGGTATCCTATGTAACATTGAACATGACCTCAGCTGCCCAGACGGATAGTTGTTTGATGTAGCGCTAATGAGCCATCAGGCGTGTGATGTATTTCCATGTTTTCTCTCAATAAAGTACCCTTTCTTTAAAAAATATATATATATATATATATATATATATATATATATATATATATGTATGTATGTGTGTGTGTGTGTGTGTGTGTGTGTGTGTGTGTGTGTTCCGACCCCCCGCGGCCAGACCCTAACCCCCCTCCCCCCGCAGCCCACCCCCAACCCCCCAGGGACCAGCCTCCCCGCGGCCAGCCCCCCCCCCCCCGCTGCCTGTCCCCTCCCACCACCCCCACCCCACCACCGCCAGCACCTCCCGCGGCAACCCCCACCACCGCCAGCTTCACCCGCGGCGACCCCCACCCCCATCCTCCGCGGCCAGCACCCCTCCCCCCCCCCCCCCGCTGCCCGCCCCCTCCCACCATTGCCGGCTCCCCTCCGCCCCCCACCGCCGCCCAAGAGAGAGAGAGAGAGTTACTTCGATGTTTATCGCGTCCAAGAGAGGGAGAGGAGAAAGAAAAAATTGGGGAGAATAAAATTTCCCCCCCGTCGGTTCAACTTAAACTAGGCTTTTAATTTAGCGACGGATAGAATCCGTCGCTACTTAGTCGTTAATGAAACGCGATTTTTTAAAATTTTTCCAACCACTTAGTGACGGACTGTATGTTCGTCGCTAACATCCCATCATCTAGTCGACGGATTATCCGTCGCTAATTAGTCGTCAATTCCTCCGCCGACTAGTGATATTTTCTCGCAATTTTATTAACATTTTCCTGCCAATTAGGGACTACCGAGTGACTACTTGTCGACGGATTTTTATTTCGTCGCTATATAACCGACGGCGTGCCGACATATAGGCAACGGATATTCACCCTTAAAAAAAATTGGTGAACGATTAGCCGGAAAGTCATCGCCAGGTTGTCGATAGTCCGTCGCTAATGACGACGGATTTATTCCGTCGCTAAACCGCCGTCGCCAATTAACTGTATTTTGGTAGTGGAAGGACTTGGGGTAAGCTGATGTGATCTTAGGGATCAAGATCATCCGGACAGACACTGGACTAGCACTGTCACAGTCTCATTAAGATGAGAAAATGATCACTCGTTACGGGTATCAGAATCTTTCAGGGATCGATACGCCGTTGTCACGATCCGCACCCACTTTTCGGACGCGAGCTCGTGAGCAAGCCAGCTACGTATCGAGTGGACTAAAGCCTATCTCGAAACGTAAATGCTGTCTGGACTATGGTATCGTGCCTAATTAAGGCAAGGCATAACTATATCTCAATCCACAATAAGAATATAAAACATGAATGAACACTATGGGTCATGGTCTGCAGCCCATTAGCATATTGTCCGATTAGACTCACAGAATAATATGAGTCTATAAAATAAGCTAACAAGCAGAATATATCATGGTATGGAATATAAATCACGAGAGGATAATAAAGAAATATCACAAGCAAATACATGTATCCCTGCAGATGTAATCACTACCATCATGATCCGCTAACTCCATGCAATCAGCTACCTAAAGAGATCATCAGGTCTTCAGGAGATATATCAAGATACATAAAATATGCCAATCTAACAGTTTATCATGCGTAAGAAATAAACAGGGAAAACAGAACACGACAAGTGACTATGAACACGGATACAAGAAACACTACGCATAAATTAACTGCTGGAAAAAAAATATGAACTCATGACAAGAAACCAATCGGATACTCAAACCCTCGCCCCTAGTGTGGACTTGCAGGTTTGAACAACTACTAACCCTCACCCCTAATGTACGAACTCGCAGGTGCGGACAAATGACTACTAACCCTCGCCCCAAGTGTGGACTCGCAGGTTAGCTTCAAGAAATTACCCTCGCCCCTAGTGTGGACTCGCAGGTAGGAATTCCAAAAGAAGGTGCAGCAGTTCAGCTATGACTTACTCATCCTATGACACGATACGACTCAATCAAAGTACAGGTGATGATACGATATGACCCAGTCAAGATACACAGGAGAACAGATCCAATATGAACTACAAGCTAACTATGAACAAGGACTATATCTATACTAGCATGCATGATATAAAAATCACATATAAATAATAAACTAGTAAAACTAGATAGTAATAAGAATATGCATGTAAATAAACTGTAGATGAAGGCAACGTATACTTGCCTGGTGGTAGCACGAAGAACCAACAATGTACCGTCAACTAGTAAGCCATAAAGTCCAAATCTCACAACTGTCTCCAAAAGCTGAAACAGACATTGCCAACATTCTTACAATAGTCAAATTAGCTAGAATTGCCTATCCTTAAGTTCAATTCTGGACACAGGGGCAAAATGGTCATTTCGGGCCAAAACGGTGTTCGTCGTTGGACCCGCTTTGCACCGAAAAGTGTGCCAGAGTCAATGGTCTCTAAAGTCATCAAAATATATGTCTACGGATTCGTTTTGATGATACGAATCCAACTGTATGTCCAAAGTTGGATTCTAGCGGGCCGTGCACAAAATCGCCCGTTAAGTCGGATCGTAGGGCCCACAAAATAGCGATCCGATCAACTGTTTCAGAATCGGACCAAACTTGGCATACAGGACCAAAAAAATGATACGGTGCTGTTGGCACAAGTTTCGTCTCGATTTGACAAACGTGCACAAAGTAATTAGGAAATTTACAAAGACGCCGATACGGTGAATTTTGACGGATACGCATCAAATTCGTCGCGCACACGCGACCAATTTGAATTCCTTCAAAGCCCACACGTCCGCAAAATCGATACGCACCTTTCGATGCTTTCGGTTCGCGACCATGTCGCCCGGTTTGGTGGGACGCACGTCGTATCAGAGGAATTTTTTAGATTTTTAATATTTTAAAACAGTTTTTCGCCAATCTTTGGAATCCGATTTCTCGGCACGTAGTCGATAAAATCAACTTCTGTAACTTGGGTTGCAGAGCCCTATAGGTTGTCTAGGAATGCCTTCAAATAGATTTCTAAATTTCTTTACTAATCGGCAGAAATTTGCCTTCCAAGTCAGTATTTTGAACTGAATTTTCAGTATCATCTCCACAGTTTTTCGCGATATTTCAACTCGATTTCTCTCGATTTTTGGGTCACTAGGATTTAAACTACTTAACAAGGATTAAAGAGGTTTATATCTTGATCATACCAGAGTTTATAGTTCGGGTTTTGATCGAGAAACGTAGGAGAAATTCGGCCACGAAGTCGCCTTCCCGACTGTGGTAGCCTGCTGCTACTGTCGTGCGCGCGAGGCCTTTCCGGCCAGCGAAGGCTCTCCCCCGACGGAGCACGGGTCAGGGTAGCCGCCCATGGAGGGGGTGGCGGCGTGTGGGATGGCTAGGGTTTTCGAGGGTTTTCTTTGTTTTCTCCCTTTCTCGTTCTCTATACATATCTATATGTATGCGCGTGCTGTATATATACTGTCGGGTTTCAAAGGGTTGGGGTTTAGCTCGAGTGGGGAGTTGGGCTGGGCTTGGCCTGGCTAAGCTTTGGTTTTATTTCTTTTTCTTAATCTATTTTCTATATATATATATAATATAATATAATATCATATATACAATATCACTTAATTATTCCCAAAGGATTTAAACATATCCTTGGCAACTATTTTTCATAACAAATAAAGCATTACTAATAATACCAATAAAATAATATATATTACTATACTTAATACATATATGAGATAAATATATTTTACTAACTTTTCTAATAATAATGAAAACATATATACAATAATTAAATAGGCACCATAAATCTATATATATATATATATATATATACACATTTATATAGTTTAATACCCTAAAATGCACAAGGATAATGTAAAGGAAATAGTTATCATATACCCAAGAATAAATATTCAATCAAAATAACTGAATATTGATATTATATATATATATATATATATATATATATATATATATATATATATATATAACAATTATTCTAGGAAAATATTTATTAGACACTTAAAACAAGGTAGAATTATACACTCAAATTATATCGTCATGGACGTCTTAGGACTCACTATAAGCCTACACGGGCTTGGGCTCGGTTCGGGCCCAGTCCGGACTAGTTTGGTATGACCGAATTTCCTAAAAGTCAAAATATCAATAAATAACTAATTAAACCATTTATAGGGATTAACTCGCAACTTGGCCTGGTTTTCTTAGTTAGAACATACCTATGGCTTGGCATTTCCCTACCATGGCTAAACACTAGTCAAAGCACGCCACTGCACTATCCGTGCCATGATTCCTAGTCGTCTTGTACTTCAAAGCTCAACCATGGCTAAAGTCATCTACAGTAATAATTAATTAAATAATTATTTATAAAATTCTAAAAATCACCATTTAAATCAAATAAATAAAAAAAATTCTGGGAAGGGGAGCTACCAATCTACCCACCTTAAAAATAATTTCATCCTCGAAATTCTAATTCATAAATATTCGTTAAAATTCAAAAAAGAAGTCTACTATTACCTTAATCTCCTTAAATTTTAATTTCTCAAAATAGTTATATCCTCCTCCTAGCCATTTTGTAACTACATAACCCCTAGGACTTCTACCCACCTTTGGTCGCACTACTCCTCAAACTAAAATCTTATAATCTTCTAACTAGTTGGTAACAATCCTACCAACAGATATCTAGGGCATATAGCATCTATACTTCCTCATATCTATAAACAACCAAATATTCAATAATCAAGCAATATTATACTATAACTTATGAATTTTTGATGAATTCTAGACAGCACGATCATTCGTTACCCCAAAATAGGAAGGGACGAGAATCAAGGGTACGAGAAGGCAAGGAAGAATAATCGAGAACAAATATAAAATTTTAAGGACGTAGAGAAATTTTCTAGGAGAATTTTCAAGGCAGTGTGGATTGAGATTCCTAAGGTTTAGTCATAGCCGCGGGCTCGTATCAGTACAGTTACATAACCGATACGATATGCTTTGACCTGCATGGGCCACCAAAAAAACTTGTCACGACCCGCGCCCGCTTTTCGGACGCGAGCTCATGAGCAAGCCCGCTACGTATCGAGCGGACTCCAGCCCATCTAGAATACGTAAACGCTGTCTGGACTATGGTATCGTACCTAATCAAGGCAAGGCATAACTATATCTCAATCCACAATAAGGATATAAAACATGAATGAACACTATGGGTCATGGTCTGCAGCCTATTAGCATATTGTCCGATTAGTCTCCCAGAATAATATGAGTCTATAAAATAAGCTAACAAGCAAAATATATCATGGTATAGAATATAAAGCACGAGAGGATAATAAAGAAATCTCACAAGCAAATACATGTATCCCTGCAGGTGTAATCACTACCATCATGATCCTCTAACTAACTCCATGTAATCAGCTACCTGAAGAGATCATCAGGTCCTCAGGGGACATAGCAAGATACATAAAACATGCCTATCTAACAGTTTATAATGTGTAAGAAATAAGCAGGGAAGACAGAACACGACATGTGACCATGAACACGGATACAAGAAATACTAGGCATAAATGAACTGCTGGAAGGAAATATGAACTCATGACAAAAAAACCAATCGGATACTAAAACCCTCGCCCCTAGTGTGGACCCGCAGGTTTGAACAACTACTAACCCTCATCCCTAGTGTGGACTCGCAGGTTAGCTTCAAGAATCACCCTCATTCCAAGTGTGGACTCGCAGGTGCGGACAAATGACTACTAACACTCGCCCCTAGTGTGGACTTGCAGGTTAGCTTCAAGAAATCACCCTCGCCCCTAGTATGGACTCGCGGGTGGGAATTCAAAAAGAAGGTGCAGCAGTTCAGCTATGACTTACTCATCCTATGATACGATATGACTCAGTCGAAGTACAGGTGACGACACGATATGACCCAGTCAAGATACACGGGAGAACAGATCCAATATGAACTACAAGCTAACTATGAACAATGACTATATCTATACTAGCATGCATGATACACAAATCACATGTAAATAATCAACTAGTAAAACTAGATAGTAATAAGAATATAGATGTAAATAAACTGTAGAGGGAGGCAAGGTATACTTGTCTGGTGGTAGCACGAAGAACCAACAATATACCGTCAACTGGTAAGCCATAAAGACCAAATCTCACAACTGTCTCCGAAAGCTGAAACAGACATTGCCAACATTCTTAGAATAGTCAAATTATCTTGCATTGCCTTCCTTAAGTCCAATTCTGGACACAGGGGCAAAATGGTCATTTTGGACCAAAACGGTGTCCGCCGTTGGACCCATTTTGCACCGAAAAACGTACCAGAGTTAATGGTCTCTAAAGTCATCAAACTACATGTCTACGGATTCGTTTTGATGATACGAACCCAACCGTATGTCCAAAGTTGGATTCCGGCGGACCGTGCACAAAATTGCCCGTTAAGTCGGATCGTGGGGCCCGCAAAACAGCGATCCGATCAACTGTTTTAGAATCGGACCAAACTTGGCTTACAGGACCAGAAAAATGATACGGTGTTGTTGGCATAAGTTTTGTCTCGATTTGACGAACGTGCACAAAGTAATTGAAAATTTTACAAAGAGGCAGATACGGTGAATTTTGACGGATACGTATCAAATTCGTCGCGCACATGCGACCAATTTGAATTCCGTCAAAGTCCACACGTCCACGAAGTCGATACGCACCTTTCGATACTTTCGGTTCATGACATGTCACCCGTTTTGGCGGGACGCACATCGTATCGAAGAAATTTCCTAGATTTTTAATATTTTAAAACAGTTTTTCGCCAATCTTTGGAATACGATTTCTTGGCACGTAGTCGATGAAATCAACTTCTGTAACTTGGGTTGCAGAGCCCTATAGGTTGTCTAGGAATGCCTTCAAATAAATTTATAAATTTATTTACTAATCGGCAGAAATCTGCCTTCCAAGTCAGTGTTTTGAACTGAATTTTCAGTATCATCTCCACAGTTTTTTGCGATATTTCAACTCGATTTCTCTCGAGTTTTGGGTCACAAGTGTCACCCCCCAGTTTCCAGAAACAGGAGTATTTTTTTCATTTTCATTTTTGAATTATTTTGAAATTATTTATTTATTTATTGTAATATTTTGGGGCTATTTGAGTCGGGTTCGAATTTCAGCTCAATCCGACTTGAAACGGGGACCCGGGGTAGTTTTGACCCTAGTGGACCCATACACTAGTTAGCCATGGCCCACATGTCATTTATTTTAGTTAGTGACTAGGCTAATTATTTTGGTTAGGTTTGATTTGGATTAGTGTTATTGGAATGACCAAACTAGCCCCCGACTTAAACCCCTTTTTAATGTATTGCTAATAGGCTAGAGAGGGAGGGTATTTTGACATTTCAAATGGAACATAGCAGCCCCTTTAGGGTCGGCCACCATGTGAGGAAAGGCTCCATCACTTATCATTTTCCCTCTTCCATTCTCTCTCTTGTTCTTCTCCAATTCAATTAGAGAGCAATCCCTAATCAAACCATCACCAAATCCTTCCATTTCTCCACCAAATCTTCTTCCTTCCTTCTCCATTCAAGCCAAGAAGGAAGCTAGCCAAGTTTGGGAGGATTCGAAGCTCGTTTGTGTCCATTTGGAATCTCTACGTGTCGGTGGCACATGGAAAGCTTTTCCTTCGATTTGATCTATCGGGAGGTATAAATCCCTTCCTCTTTCTCATTCTTCTCATGCATTACGTTGATTTTGACCCATAGGAATGATCCCATGGTTTTGTGCCCATTGGTGTTCATTTCGTGTCCTTTTGGAGACTTCTAGGTGTGTCCTATATGTAGGTTTGTGTCCATGTGGAAAACCCCCAATTTTGGATACTTGTATATTATATATATTGTAGAATGATTTATCTAGATATTTAATCTCAGATTTTATATAGTTTAGAGGTGTAATTTCTATGTATCATATTGTATCATATTGGTTATCTATATATTGTGTATATATATAGGTTTTATATATATATATATATATATATATATATATATATATATATATTATATATATATAAATATATATATATATATATATATATATATATATATATATATATATATATATATATCATTCTCTCTCTCTCTCTCTCTCTCTTTATATATATATATATATATATATATATATATATATATATATATATATAGATATATAGATGTATATTATGGTATATATGTGTGTGTTTCTTGTGTTGTGGATATGGTAATGTGGTCGGCCAAGGGAGGGGTCCTTTGGGTGTGTATTGAAGGTGTTTGAGGAAATGGGATTGAGAGAGGTTTTGAGAGTGGTGGTGGAATAGAGATTTGTTTATGTGTGTGTGTTGTATTATAGAGAGTTAGAGAGTGATTTGGGAGTGAGATTGAAGGGATTAGAGAGAGAGGCATGGAGTGATAGATATGGAGATAGAGAGGGTGGGATTGAGAGCATGGAGGGGGGATTTGAGCTGCTGATTCCTGTCAGCAGTAGCAGCAGTATGCTGCTGCAAATGCAGCATGTATGGGATGGGGATTAGCCCCATTTGGCAGCATCATATCACCCATATCATCCCCATATAGCCCCCATTGACAGCATTTAGCAAGCCAACAAACCAGTCCCTTAGACCCATTCATAACAGCCCCCCTTAAACCATACTTTGCTGTCACATTACTGCTTCAAAACAGTCCCCATTTAACCTATTTCCTGCTGTCCAGATTTAGCCTTGTGTGGCTGTCCTATTTGCCATTCATTTAGTCTCCATAACAGCCCCTACATGCCACTATTTTAGTCCTCTTGGACATCCCCACAGTCCAGATTTTACACATCTTCTTGGCTGTCCTTTAACCCCACAAAATCAGTTTCCCCTTGCTCCAGAATACTGATTTGGACTGTCACATACCTGTCCCTTATATGCTGTCCATAACACCCTCTGATAGTCCCTATAACCCCCCTGAAACTCAGTCCATGTAACCTCTTCTTGGCTGTCCCATTGACAGGTATTTGAGTCCTCAAACACCCCTCCAAATTTGTCCAAATTCAGCACCTAGTAGCTGTCCATTTCACCACCAAAACAGCCTTAGTATTGGCCTTAGAGTTCAGTCCCATACCTGTCTAGGAAATACCCTTAAACCTGTCCAACTTGGTCCACAAATCAGTCCAGAAATCACCCTTGTGGCTGTCCCTAGATACCCCATCTTGCTGTCCAAATTCAGTCTTTTACACCCAAATTTCAGTCCCCAAGTGCCACTCAAAATCAGTCCCTAAACCCTCCAATATCAGCCCACTTTATAGGCTTTGTGTGTGTGTGTGTGTGTTGTGAAATTGTGTGTGTGAGTATTTGTGGGTTTGATGTGTGTGTTTGTGAGCCTAAGAGTGTATGTGGGTGAGCTATTGTATATGTGAGTAGTGTGTGAGCTTTTGGGTATGTGTGTGAGTTTATATAGGAGAACCCATATGTATTTATATATGAGTTATATATGTATTTGTGGGTGAGAGATTATATATGTATGTGTGTGTGTGTCTAGATATGGGAATATAGGTGAGTACATATATATGTAGCTATATACCATGGTATATGAGGTATAGGATAAGGTAAAGAGTATATAACCAACATGTGATCTAAGATAAGTTAGATACCTAGGAAACCTATGTATCTTGGTAGGTAACCCTTAGATAGGATAGTATCTAACTACCCTAGGAAGCCTAGGCTAGTATCTTGGGTATTAGCGGAGTTTCCTTTGTATTGTGCAAGGTAATCGGGATTACCTTGGTAAGGGTAATATAGGTAATGCCTAGAAATAGGGTATTTGAGTTTGGAGTCTAAGATAGAGTTAGAACTTGGTTCCCTTGGTTGGTAATGATCAAATATAGTGCTCATAGACTAGTTTTAACGTCGGTTGACCATTTTGACCAAAAGTCAACAAAAGTCAACCGAGAGTCAAACTTAGCCTTTAAGCGACTAGATTTAACCGAAACTAAACCAGAGTTGACCAGTTGACTGAAAGTCAACAGTTGGTCAACATATGACTTGTTTGACCTAGGGTTGACTCAGTATTGACCAGAGTTGACCAGAGTTGACTTTTTGACCAAAAGTCAACTATAAGTCAACCCTTGACCCAAATTGACCTAGTTTGACTTGGATTGATTTCCTGTGACCTTGGTTGTCCTACTGTGACCCGGTTTGGCTCAGTATGACCTAGTATGACCTAGTTTAGCTTGGTATGACTTAGAGTTGACCTAGATTGACCTAGATTCATTTAGAATGCATTGTAATGCATCTTATTATCATTTTTAGACTCATAGTGACTTGTACTGTTCTATAGGAGACAGACACCACTCCTCGGACAGTATATTCTCTTCAGACATTCAGGCTATCAGGCGAGTACATTCTCTGACCATTTTATACTTGTCTGGATTTACATTATTGTTCTAGATTACTGTACTTGATGCTGACACGATTGTTATCACGGATTGGTACTATATGGATCTTCTTTTGAGATGTTATTCCCTTGTATTCACTAGATACATATTGTGATGTGCGTTTCACTTACATATTGTATTTATTGAATACCCATATCCTCGTATACTTCTTGTGCATATTGTACTCTCAGTATCACAGTCCCATAGATAGACCATTGTACACTATTGTATAATATTGTACAACTATTGTATAATATTGTACATCTATTATATAATATTGTACATCCATTGTATAACATTATACACTATTGTGCAAGATAACGTAACTGGAGTGGATCCTTGTGTATTGATTGGGAAGGGGGAGTAGAATTGGTTATGTACTCAAATCCTATTGTACAACATTGTATATGTCTATTGTACACCCACGTATAATAGAGTTACCATTGCATTGTCCTAGACCATTTACATAACCATATTGTACTTTAAATCACAGTAGGCTTACAGTTCTTACTTATCATATATAGATATTTCCTGTTATCAAATCTCTACTGTTTTTTATATACATTCTTCTTTCAGCGTTTTATGTACCTTACTTTATTGTATGCTTTATATTTCCTAACATGATATGAACTGCGTGAGATATTTTGTGCTCGCTCCTGTCCTGACTGGACCAGTTGAAAATATTACAGGGGATGAGGCCTGCGTAGACACCTTCTATGGGACAGCTGTAGATGACTCGTGTGACCCAGATTTCCAGCCTGATCCACTAGCTTAGAGACTGAGGCTCCCTAGTCTAGGTTTACTATTTCTCTCATTTGAGGTCTGGATTGTATATATTCTTTCATATTCAGTATTAGAGACTTGTATTGAGCTGGATGTTCTGTTGTTATGTCAGTAGACACTTAGACTTTCTGGTTGTATTTATGTGGATTTCCTCATTTCAGTATTTATTTCTCTATCTATCTTCCTATTTTATCATTCTGTCTTAGATGTGATTGAAACTGTATATTGCTATGTCACATCCATTCGGAGTGTATATACTGTACATATACCTTTATATTGTTAGATGATTGACCTAGGACAACGTTCTACCGCCGACACTGCGGCGTAGGCTTGGCGTTGTTACGTTCTCGTACCTTCACAGTGGGTGCGAGTCGTGACAACAAGGATTTAAACTAATTAACAAGGATTAAAAAGGGTTATATCTTGATCATACCAGAATTTGTAGTTCGAGTTTTGATCGAGAAACGTTGGAGAAATCCGGCCACGAAATCGCCTTTCCGACTGTGGTAGCCGGCTACAACTGTTGCGGCTGCTGTTGCAACTCTCGCACGTGCGGCCTTTCCGGCCAGCGGCGGCTCTCCCCCGACGGTGCGTGGGATCAGCTGTGGGATGAGTACTCCACCATGAGGTTCCTGAAAGGGGTGATGCCTCGGTTGTATGAGCCAAGTCACAGCGGCGTAGCACCGTAAATAGGCAGGTAGCCTAATGCTGTATGTTGAAATAAAGAGGGGGTTGTCAGCACTACAAAGAGGAGGAGTTCCTCATGTTATAGTGGCACGATACCACGATGAGGTACCCGGTTAGGGATAAAGCCTCGGCCTTGCAAGCCATGTCGTTGCGGCGTAACACCGCAAGGGAGCCTAACGCTTCATGCTGGATAGTTTGGCACTACAAAGAGGCGATAGCCTCATGCTACAGTAGTATGACACTACGATAACGTTCCTGTTACGGGATAAGGCCTCGGCTTTAAGCCATGTCATAGCGGCATAGCACCGCAAGGGAAGCGCAAAGCGCTTCATGCCATGTCTCTTTAATAATGAACTCACCTATAGTGTATGGACAGAGATCTCAGGCCGTCTCTTGAGGGTAAACTTGTAGACGCCCAAAATTATATACTGAAACCAGTCTGGCACAGGGCCTTTTTTGTGCAAGCTAGAAGCACATTTGACTACGTTATGTGAGTGGGAACAACTTCAGCTATGGTGCAAAATTCAAGGCTTAGTCCATTCTTGTATTATAGTCTGTTGTTTAACCCATGCGGGAAGATTCAAGTCATAGAGACATCTTTCCTAATGCATGTTGGACAGTCACTGTGGGGAACACTCGAACCGATATATATTGAGATATGTGGGGGATTGTTGGTGCTCTTAATTCCTTGACATGTTGAGAGCTTGCTCTCAACATGCCTAGTGAAGTTTAGTCCCAAACGGAAAGTGCACCATGAGGTATCTCAACATATATACTCGTCTGTGTTGTTGGGATATGCACATGGGGTGATGACCCTAAGGAGGGAACCATTTGGGTGATTTTACTAGGAGGTAAGGATAAGGCTCTATGGTAAAGCATTCATGCTTTTTGCTCCTAGGAAATTTATTTTCATAGGAGCTAAGCCCCGTTGGGGCTTAGCGACTCGGACTCGGACTCGAACTCGGACACGGACTCGGGCTCATGGGCCCATGAGGCGTAATGTGACATTTTGTTGGCGCACTTTGCACTTAGCACGTCAGCATCTTCGCTAGGCGCATAATGCGCTTAAGTTGCGCTCGTTGCGCGAGCCACTTGCGCAACCGGTTGAGCTGCCAGGTTGCGCGGCACAGGTTACACGGCCAGGTGCGTGGGCCAGGTTGTGTGCCCAGGTTGTGCAGCCAGGTTGTGCGGTTGCGTTGGCTTGGTTGCGCGGCCAGGTGCGCAGGCTAGGTTGCGCGGCCAGGTGCGCAGGCTAGGTTGCGCGGCCAGGTGCACGCCCAGTTGCACGCACAGATGCACGCCCAGTGGTTCGCCCAGTTGCGCGCACAGGTGTGCGCCCAGTTGCGCGGGTGGCACATGGTGCGTAGGGCACACAGGTGGCGCAAGTGGCTCAGTGCACATTCTGTACGCGGTGTGCAAGGCACGCGGGGTGAACGAGTGGCACAACTTGCTACAGATCGTGCATGTGCATGATCTGTACGGTTACCGCATGTTCGGAGTTGTTTTTACCACATTCCGAACATTATACAAATCGGGCAGTTGCCACTCAGGCCTATATAAGGTCTCTTCTCTCCACAGGACAAATATAGAAGAGTACGCAGAAAGTTAAAAAAGTTTACAAGGATTTTTGAACTCAAGTAAACAGAGGCTGTGAGAGTGAAGAGAAGCTTTACACCAGCGTTGCTTTTGCAAGGGAGTCCGTGTACGATCGGATGAGTCAAAAGAGCAGGAGTATTCCAAAGTTCTCCGAAGAACTTGCTGGTTCCTGGAAGCTGTTCGTGTGGGGCGAATAAAGCTTTAAGCAACGGTAATCATTCACCCCAGCAGGCCATCTTCCATCTTTTGCCTGTTATCGCTGCTGCTGTTAGCAATTTGATTCGTACCTTCTGTTTAGAAGTTCTACTGTCGTTGCTACTGATTACAAAATCTTTTTAGATTCTCGTAATCCAGAATCCTCTTAGGATCTCTGTTGTGCACCTTCTTTCATGTGTTGCGTTGAAACGTTGTCTTTACAATCGTTTTTATTTTTTCGTTTTATTTTTTCAATTTTCTATCGAAAATTGTGTCCCGGCACTAACACGAGGTACGAAAAATGTCTTGACAGTTTCAACTATACGATCATTAATTCTCTCTGCCACACGACCCACCATTGCGTTCTTCTCCGAAACCATATCTTCTTCCATCCACACTTCTCGCACCTTCCCCTCACTTGGTTACCAAAATTATTTCTGTCCCCCCTTACCGACGGATACGGGCTGAAAAATCCGTCGAAAATAACCTCGTCGTTAAAACTAGTCCGTCGCTAGTCCGTCGCTCAGCGACTACTTAGCGACGGATTACCGTTGGCTAAATCAAAACAGTTAACGACGGCTTCCCGTCAACTTCGACAGTTTAAAATTTCAATATAGCAAAGATTAGCGACGGAGATCAATCCGTCGCTAAACTTTCGTCAAATTAGCGACGGATGTGCGACTGATTTTGACACAATAAAAAAAAAATTATCCACTGCTTTCTGACGGTAGTCCGTCACAAGGTAGTCGCTAGTCCGTCGCTATTACCGACGGACAAGATCCATCGCTAATGGTCCGTCGCCAAATTGTTGTATTTTAGTAGTGACTCCACCATGAGGTTCCTGAAAGGGGTAATGCCTCGGTTGTATGAGCCAAGTCACAGCGGCGTAGCACCGCAAATAGGCAGATAGCCTAATGTTGTATGTTGAAATAAAGAGGAAAGTAGTCAGCACTACAAAAAGGAGGTGTTCCTCATGTTACAGTGGCACGACACTACGATGAGGCACCCGGTTAGGGATAAAGCCTTCGCCTTGCAAGCCATGTCGTTGCGGCGTAACACCGCAAGGGAGCCTAACGCTTCATGCTGGATAGTTTGGTACTACAAAGAGGCGGTAGCCTCATGCTACAGTAGTATGACACTACGATGAGGTTCCCGTTACGGGATAAGGCCTCGACTTTAAGCCATGTCATAGCGGTGTAGCACCGCAAGGGAAGTGCAAAGCGCTTCATGCCATGTCTCTTTAATAATGAACTCACCTATAGTGTATGGACAGAGATCTCAGGCCGTCTCTTGAGGGTAAACTTGTAGATGCCCAAAATTATATACTGAAATCAGGCTGGTACAGGGCCTTTATTGTGCAAGCCAGAAGCACATTTGACTACGTTATGTGAGTGGGAACAACTTCAGCTATGGTGCAGAATTCAAGGCTTAGTCCATTCTTGTATTATAGTCTGTTGTTTAACCCATGCGGAAAGATTTAAGTCATAGCGACATCTCTCCTAATGCATGATGGACAGTCACTATGGGGAACACTCGAACCCATATATATTGAGATATGTGGGGGATTGTTGGTGCTCTTAATTCCTTGACATGTTGAGAGCTTGCTCTCAACATGCCTAGTGAAGTTTAGTCCCAAACGAAAAGTGCACCATGAGGTATCTCAACATATATACTTGTATGTATTTTTAGGATATGCACATGGGGTGGTGACCCTAAGGAGGGAACCATTTGGGTAATTTTACTAGGAGGTAAGGATAAGGCTCCATGGTAAAGCATTCATGCTTTTTGCTCCTGGGAAATTTATTTTCATAGGAGCTAAGCTCCGTAGGGGCTTAGCGACTCGGACTCGGACTCGGGCTCATGAGGCGTAATGTGGCATTTTGTTGGCGCACTTTACACTTAACACGTCAGCATCGTCGCTAGGCGCATAGTACGCTTAAGTTGCGCTCGTTGCGCGAGCCACTTGCGTAGCCAGTTGAGCTGCCAAGTTGTGCGGCACAGGTTGCGCGGCCAGGTGTGTGGACCAGGTTGCGCACCCAGGTTGTGTGGCCAGGTTGTACGGCTCTGGTTGGGCTAGCGTGGTTGCGCGGCCAGGTGCGCAGGCAAGGTTGCATGGCCAGGTGCGCGCCCAGTTGCACGCACAGATGCGTGCCCAGTGGTTCGCCCAGTTGCGCGCACAGGTGTGCGCCCAGTTGCACGGGTGACGCATGGTGCGTAGGGCGCACAGGGCACGCATGTGGTGCAAGTGGCTCAGTGCGCGTTCTGTGCGCGGTGTGCAAGGCGCACGGGGTGCACGAGTGGCCCAACTTGCTACAGATCGTGCCTGTGCATGATCTGTGCGGTTACTGCACGTTCGGAGTAGTTTTTACCACATCCCGAACATTGTGCAAACCGGGCAGTTGCCACTCATGCCTATATAAGGTCTCTTCTCTCCACAGGAAAAATATAGAAGAGTACACAGAAAGTTAAAAAAGTTTACAAGGGTTTTTTTAACTCAAGCAAACAGAGGTTGTGAGAGAGAAGAGAAGCTTTACACCAGCGTTGCTTTTGCAAGGAAGTCCATGTACTATCCGAGGAGTCAAAAGGGCCGGAGTGTTCCAAAGTTCTCTGACGAACTTGCTGGTTCCTGGAAGCTGTTCGTGTGAGGCGAATAAAGCTTTAAGCAACGGTGATCATTCACCCCAGCAGGCCATCTTCCATCTTTCGCCTGTCATCGCTGCTGCTGTTAGCAATTCGATTCGTACCTTCTGTTTAGAAGTTCTACTGTCGTTTGCTACTAATTACGAAATTTTTTTAGATTCTCGTAATCCAGAATCCTCTTAGGATCTCTGTTGTGCACCTTCTTTGAAGTGTTGCGTTGAAACGTTGTCTTTACAATTATTTTATTTTCTCAGTTTTCCATCAAAAATTGTGTCCCGGCACTAACACGAGGTGCGAAAAATGTCTTGACAGTTTCAACTATACAATCATTAATTCTCTCTGCCACACGACCCACCATTGCCTTCTTCTCCGAAACCCTTCTTCCATCCATACTTCTCGTACCCTCCCCTCACTTGGTTACCAAAATTATTTCTGTCCCCCCTTGCGACCACTCTTGGGGACTTTGGGTGGTCTGGGATGACTCCATCCAGGCGAATGTTTCGTTCTCCTTAAAGAATCTCATTAACCTATCAATAAACTCCTCCCCCACAGATCTCGCCTGGATACTTATACTTGTATGTGTGTATGGTTGTCCAAAACGGGGAAACAGATCAAAACTGTAGGCTTTCATCAAGACGCTCACTGAAACATTCACTGTTCCCTGGTGCTGCATAGGGGATTTTAACGAAATCCTCACGCCAAGAGAGAAAGCAGGTGGCAGGGGATTCGAATCCTGTTTGGTTCATCCTTTTCAGTCAATAGTAAATCAGTGTGGTCTCATCGATCTGGGTTACATTGGTCCAGCGTTCACGTGGTTGAATGGAGGACGGCCGAACCAGCATATCAGAGAACGTCTCGATAGGGCTATGGCCGATATGGAGGGGTGTAGGCTATACCCCCACACGATTGTATCCACCCTTCCATGCATTAACAGCGACCACTCGCCTATTATGTTGAATACAGATAATCTTCTGAAGCACAAAAGAAGACCTAGTAGATTTGAATCCTTTTGGCTTAATAACAATACTTTTGAGGGAATCTTAGAAACTATCTGGAAAGAGGTAAAGTGGGGCGGCTTCCATCACTCAAAACCTCAAATTTTCCCTCCAGAAGCTAGACAAATAGGGACATTGCACTTTCGAAAATATACGAGAACGCCTAGCTACGCTTCAGAAGGGCCTCTTAGCTCTCCAAGCGGGGTCTGTCTCGACAAGTCAGAGAGGATACTACACTTCTTGGCGTGGGATAGAATTTCCCAACCGAAAAATCTTGGGGGACTTGGGCTCAAGAAAATGGATTGGGTGAATAATGAACTGATAGGGAAACTACTTTGGCTATTCCTATGCTCAGAGGCATCTACCTACAAAATAAATCAGTGTGGATAGCATAGCGCTCTAGATGGGACTCGCGTACCTGGTCGAGTATGCTCAACAAGAGAAAGGTTATGGCTCCAAACATCTACTGGAAAGTCAGAGGAGGATGGATTGATATACTCGATGATCCATGGGCCAAACTTGCAAGGCCACCGAATTAATCACTATGAGACGCTCCCCGCAAATGTAAAGCTGGTCCGCGACTTGATGAACCCACTCACTCGAACATGGAAGCTAGATCTCATTGAGTCCATCTTCACCCCACTGGAAGTCAAAGCCATCACAGGCATAAATCTCCATGGAGCAGATGGCAACGACAGTCCTGTATGGACTGGCTATAGGAATGGAGTCTTCCCTACCAAATCTTTATATGAATTGATCTGTCGTCAAGCTCCGAGTAGTTCCCATACTACGCACGACACTTCTGCGTGGAAACAACTATGGCGTATGGTGAGTATTCCTCCAAGACCATAATACCAAATCTAGCGACTGCTAAACAACGCCCTCCCACTTCTCACAGCCATCAAGCGTAGAGTCCCAAACATCAATGCTTTATGTTCGTTCTGTCAACTAAAGGAGGAGGACGAAAATCATCTCTTCCTACATTGCCACGTGGCAAAGAATGTGTGATAGCATAATTGGACTACGAGTGGAGAGTAATATGCAGATCACGACCCTCCTGGTCGAATGGTTGAAGGATCATGATGCTCATAATGTCATACAAATCGGAGCTTGCATTATGATGGGTATTTGGAAGGCACGATGTTCTTGCGTGTTTCGAAATGAACTGCCAAGCATCACCCACATCACCAGGCAAGCCCAGGACATCCACACGGCACATCTCAAGACAAACCCGGAACTGTTAGAGAAGATTCAGTCCTCAAGAATAGCAGCAGATACGCAAACTACATGGGGACCCCTATGACGGGGTCACAAAAATCAACGTGGATGGCGCAACTTCGTCCTCTACTATAGCTATGGCAGTTGTGGACAAGGACCACCATGGCCAGTTTGTTGCAGCAAAGTCCTGGGTCTTGCCACACCTCGTTCGATCGGATCGAAGTCTCTGGGGGAAACTTCATGCCATCCTGCAAGGAGTTCTTCTGGCGAGACAGATCGATGCAGAAAATATCATCATCGAGGGAGACTCACTAACAGTCCACAGGATCATGAATGGAGAAAGGGATCTTCTTTCATGGAGAATGCATGACCTCCTCACAACTATCCTGGAAGAAATGGCCTCTGTAAAAGTTCCCCCAGTTTTCACATTTGTGAGACGTCAAGGAAATAGAGTGGCGCATAGATTAGCTTCCTTTCTATTCACAATGATGTTTGGGGTTTTTATTCTTCTCCTCGGGAGTGTATTTTTCCTCTATTGGAGGAAGAATGTAGTACTGCGTTTTCAGATTCTCTTATTAGTCATTAATAAAATCGCAATCCTTCTCAAAAAAAAAAAATCTATTCATGCAACATTTCATCAAAGGTTCAACCAATCATCAAATATTGCAACCGTCCATCAAAGTTGTAAATGGTAGGAATATTCTAAATTAACCAAACTTTTATTGTTAGGCAGTTACCTATTTTAACCAGGGTACGGAATATGGGCCACATAATAAAGAAATGTTTATGAAATTCGAGATACACAAATTTCTAACAATGTGGTGATGAAATCGCCTACTAATGAACATATTTTTCAAGCATGAAGATGAGCCAAATGATAGTTGTACTTTACCAACTGTTTTTTCTTACGAAGGCCTCTCTTACGTAGTAGTAACCTTAAATAACTATTTGTTACCGAACTCATCTGGCTATTATAGTCAGTGAGAGGAGGTATAACCTTTTGGTTATACGAACGGTCTCGAATTGAACCGCGGAAAATGTGTGTATAAAAATTGTAAATAGTGGACCCAAATGACATGCAACTAACATGCACAAATTTTATCACGTGAAAAAGATGCACCAAAGGTAGTGTATGCATGGTTAAGATTAAGGATGATGTTGAGTTCGACTTGGGTACAAAGAAAAACAGACACCTTTACATGCATATTATGAAAGACTTCATGAATTGAGAAAGTAGACATTGTCGAGCAAAAAAAATGTTAGTATTATGATGGCTCTTAAGGAATTTATAAAATTTATTATTTTATTAATTTAGCGAGAGGTTATTAATTAATTATAATCTGACCCAACCCAAGTTGGGGCCAGAAAATTATATTATTTAAACAAATTTATTAATTTATCAAATCATTCCTGTATATGAGTCAACAATCATAAAACGCATAGGCATAAAGCAACGAGGAAGGTTTCCTCAACAATTATAGTGTAGTGAGTAACAGAGTAGAGCGAAAGTGACCCTGGTTGGCTCTCTTGTGTCCACACATGGCCCAAATCGACACAAAACAATATGAGTTGTAAGTAATAAATCCTTTAATCTCAAGAAACTTTTATTTCTAAGTAAGTCATATTCACGAGGGATACGCCTACCAATTTTTTTTCCTCATATTATTAACAAATTAGATATAAATTTAAATAATATTAAATAGTTAATATATTTTAATTAAAATTATTTTTATTGATATGTTTTTAAAAAATTTCATATATGTTTAGATAATACCGTTTAGTTAGTTTAAATATAATTTGAATATTAAATATATTTTAGTTTGTATTTGTTATAATATGTTAATAAGATTTTATGTATATGTTAAAGTAGTTAGAAGAATTTTAGAATTTTGTTAAAAAAATATATACCATGGAAGTTAAAAAAAATTTAAATTTTTGTCCAGTTACCTAGAATATACATACAATTTAGCCGGCTTGAGATATTTTCAAGCTTCCTTAAGATAAGGATCAAAATAATAGCAATAGGTGAATTTTTAAAACAAATGCATGTTTGTAATAAGGAATCCTCAATTACGATGGCAATTTTCCCCAAGTCCCATGGGGACCCTATTTTTTTTCTTTCCGACGGAGCCGTATTTGGGGACTTAACAATGGGGATGGGGACAAGGGTGGGGAATAAATTAAATCTCTGGTAGATTCGAGGCCGGGTATGGATATAGTAATCCCTGCCCCTAAATCTCCGACCCCATAGTTCGTATATATAAAAAAGTAATAAGTATAATACCCTCCATCCCGACAACTCCATCTATGATGGAAACATTTTGCTTCAAACATGGATATTTCATTATTTATGGGGATGTAATGGTACAACTAAACCAATTTAACCAATTAATCATCAGGGTTGTTTGAAGCTGAGGAGTGAGAACCCAGTCGTCTGTCCCAACTGTAACATTAAAAATGACCAAACTTGTCTACCGATAGTTTGTTCGTCATCTTCAAGTTCAATAAACCTAGACACTAGATAATAGACTTAACGGGGAATGGAGATGGGGAACGGGGACAGAAAAACCTGTCCCAAAAGAAATAACGGGACGAGGATGTAGACAGGGACGAGGATTGTATTATTTAACAGGGACGGAAATATAAATTTAAACCCGTTCGAGAATGGGAACGGAGATGGGATTATAACACTAACCGGAAACGGGACGAGAGGTTTGGTCCCCGGTCCCTACCCGTCCCGTTGCCATCCGTATCCTCAATATGTACAGATGGGAATAAAAATATAAACCCGTTCAAGGATGGAAACGGAGATGGGGATTAGAACACTAACCGGAAACGGGATGAGAGGTTTGGTCCCCCGGTCCCTACCCGTCCCGTTGCCATCCGTATCCTCAATATGTACAAGGTGATGTAGTTTGGATTAATATATGGGATCAAAATGTAGCATCACATCACTATAGCCTAGCATTGGTTCATATATATATATATATATATATATATATATATATGTATATATATATATATATATATATATATATATATATGGGATCAAAATGTAGCATCACATCACTATAGCCTAGCATTGGTTCATATATATATATGAACCAATGCTAGGCTATAGTGATGTGATGCTACATTTTGATCCCATATATATATATATATATATATATATATATATATATATATATATATATATATATATATATATATTAGAAAAATATATATATATACATATATATTTTGGAACCATGTAAATTGTTTCTGGAATCGCTCCCACTGGGATTCGAACTCCTGACCACTCGGGCCGCATGCATCTCTCTTAACCACTATGCTATAGGTCATTTGCAATATATATATATATATATATATATATATATATATATATATATATATATATTAGAGTTTGGGTTTCGAAAATGATCAATTGGGTCTCGAAATTACTGTTCACGTAGACTAATAGACTAATGAACAGTGATTTCGAATCCAAACTCTAACATTGATCATTCTCGAACCCCGAATCCTAATTTCTATATATACGTGAGACCCTATTACTAAATATCCCTAAAGTTAGGCTAAGTCACCTCCTACCGTTGCGTTTAGAAAACCCTGTAATTTAGCACTTGTGTTTCTTTTGTTAATTGAATCCTATTTACTTGTCTTAGTTCTGTCTAAGGGCATTTATTCAGGGTCAGTCGGAGAATTTTTGGAGTCTAGGATAGGTTCTTGCAAGTAAGGCTTACAGGTAAATAGAAAAACAATTTTTTTAACGAATTTTATGAATTTTTCATTCAGATACCAAATTTACCAATCAATTTAACAAATAAATTTTTCTAAAAAAATAACAAATAAAAAGATAATAAACAACTAACCAAGTTGAATAACTTTACTGATATTTTTTTCTTCTAAAACTCAAACAATGACAAATAATACATGATCATTTGGAAACAAAATGACAAAGTAATTGTTATAATAATAAAAATATATTTAAAAATAATAATAAGTAAATTCGTTGGTCTCTTGGTAAAGTATATCTCAGTGTATATTCTTGATGTATGATTTGAACCATGTTATTGTTATTTTGATTACTAAAATTTACTATGTACAAGTTGGTATAGATTTTTTTTTCCATTTTCCTACTAGGATATAGTACTATTTAAGTGGGTTTATAGCCTTGGGTCTTCTCATTCCATTGCAATGATTGACTGGACTAGTAAGTAACCTTAGATCCTATTTGGAGGTCTTGTCTGCCTATTGAGGAATGTGAAACGGTCATCCAGCTTGTCCACCCTCTCGACCGGCCCAACATATATTGCAACATTATTTGCCGTTGTTATTGTTTTAATATATAATAAAGAGGAGCACATTAGGACTTTTGTTGCATTAGTGAAACCAAAAACTACCCAAAAAACGAAAAAGTTTTATGAAAAACCCACCGCGTAATAACATTTCATCGCGTGCCCAGAATTAGCAAAAAATATATAAAGATGGTTCCGAATGACTTTTTTACCCTTCCTTCTAATTTATTGAAAACACTCACGAAGCTACTCTTAAAAAAACATTTCGATACTTCATCTTCTTCCATACGCTGCTCACTTTCGAATCTAGGTTTTCTCCTCAAAAATCTTCAAAAACTCGTCGAAAAATTTTGGAAAGACCGAGACAAACGACAAAAGTGCTAAAACGGAGGTCCAAACATCATTTTTTTGCGATTCTAAAATTTCTGAAGACCGACTAACGGAGTCAGGCTCCTCGAAGATACGCTCATTTTGCGACAAATCAGACCTCGTTTCGACCTCCCAGTCAAAAGTTATGGCCCTCCAAAGTTTCAACTGACCATAAAATATAGGAGAATGGCCATTCTCCGTGTTAGAACACGAAGAATGTTAATTTCGCATGAGGGTGGCCATTCTCCGTATTAGTAACACGGAGAATGGCATTCTCTGTGTTAGTAACACGGAGAATGTCATTCTCCGTCTTAATTTATACGGAGAATGACCATTCTCTGTGTTAGTAACACGGAGAATGGCATTCTCCATCTTAATTTACAAGGAGAATGACCATTCTCCGTGTAATTTAAGACGAAGAATGGTCAAGTGTTAAAACGCAGGAGAATGACAATTCTCCGTGTAAATTAACACGGAGAATGGCATTCTCCGTGTTAACTTACACGGAGAATGGTCATTCCCAGTGTTAAAACGTAGGAGAATGACCATTCTCCGTGTCATTTAACACGGAGAACGGCCATTCTCCGTGCTAAATTATACGGAGAATGGCCATTCTCCGTTTTAAATGACACGAAGAATGATCATTCAAATGTTAAAATACAGGAAAATGTCATTCTCCGTGTTAGTAACACGGAGAATGACATTCTCCGTGTTAATTTACACGGAGAATGGCATTCTCCTTGTTAAAATGCAGGAGAATGACTATTTTTCGTGTTATATCGACGGAGAACAGTTGACAGAAACCTAAATTTTTATTTTTTTTTGTTTTGTGGAAAGAAATTTGACATGAATAAAGATTCAAGAGTTTTCGTTTTTCTTTCAAAACGATGCTAACTCTTATGGAAAAGAAGAAGAAGATCTTATCTCCATAATTGACCTAATTGTTAGAGAAGAAGAATAAGAAGATGAGCGATGATCGGAGTTCGACTGAAAAAAAACATGAAAAAAAAATACGGTGAATTACGAACGATTTTTGCGATCTCTGCTGAAGATGAGAGCAATGGGATTCAGATCTCTCAAGAAGAAGAAGAAGACGAGAATCGCAATCCAAATCTGAGTTTGTGCAGAGGGATAGTTATGGTATTAATTTTGTAAATACAAAACATCTAAAGGAAATCTTGGAATAGTTAACGTGAAAATATATAATTATGAGCATTTCATAAAATCCATCCTACGGGTGGATTTTTTATAAAAAACAACCCCAAAATTGAATTTCTCAGCAATTTCCAGTAATAACAATCCAAACAAGAATATATAATTTATTTACAGCGACAAATGTTTAACACGGAAACGTTCAACCGCACACTTGCTGCCACTTTTTGCGGGCGGTTGTTGCAGCGAGCCTCCTCGGAAAGGAGTTCTTTGTTGTAAGGTTTGTAATCATCGATCGAAACCAAAGCTCCGTAGGTGTCATTAAAGCCGCGTTGGTGTGAAAAAAAAGCGTTTTGCATAAGCAATGATCTTGCAGTGTTGTTCGATGTTTCCTTGGCTATTACTGAAACGATTGAGCGAGCGACAGATGATATATCAAAGACATGGTTAGAGACCATCCAATTCTTCCTTTCTCGGTTCAGTCGGCAATGCATGTCTGATGCAGCACCATATCACAATCATTTGCAAAGCTTATCAAGTTAGCAAGAATAGGTCGTAGGTGCGAGCTTCTTGTTACGGCTAATCAAGAACTTATTAATTAGGGATATTTATTTTAGGACCTCACATATATATGGACATTATGGTTTAGGAAATTGACCGATATTAGAGTTTGGATTCTTGTTAGCAATTCGAAAAACGGAATAAATTCGGGACGACAAAAGTACGAGTATAAATCGGCTCAGTGCAAATAAAATACGTTAAAAAATTTAGTCAAAATCAGTAATTTTGATCTCAAAATCACTGTTCACGTAGGATTTTATTAAGAAGGATTTTGAGACCCAAACTCGTATTATACTGCTCATCACTGTTCACGTAGGCAGTAATTTTGAGACCCAAATCCTAACATAAGTAATTTCGAAACCCAACTCCTAATAATAACCCTTCTTAATACTCATCAGATAAGCTCAGGTACAGTTACACAGGAAGCTACTAAAACAAACAAAATAAGAGGAAGGATATGCAATGTCACTACTTTTTCAGAGTAGTAGATAGGCTTAATTGCACTTTGATACCCTCAACTATTTCAGTTTTTTAACTTAATACCCTAAACTTTTTTACTCAACAACTCGATACCTTCAACTATTTATTTTTTCAACTTAATACCTAAAAGACAAAAAATCCCAAAAATGCCCCTGGCTTTCTCTCTCCCATGCAACCCCCCTCCCCCCCCCCCCCCCTCTCCGGCGATGGTGGAGTCGGGAAAGGAGAGGAGGGCAGCGAGAGAGGGAGGGGGGAGGGGTTGCGGGTTGCCGGAGGGGTGATGGTGGAGTCGGGAGTCGGAAAAGGAGAGGAGGGCAGCGAGAGAGGGAGGGGGGAGGGGGTGCGGGTTGCCTAAGGGTGCAGGCGGGGCGGCGGAGGGGGAGGGTGCAGGCGAGGCGGGGCGGGGGGGGGGGGGGGGGGGGGGGGGGGGGGGGGGGGGGGAGGGGAGAGGGGGGGGGGGGGGGGGGTGTGGCCTGGAGTAGAGGGGGAGGGGGGGGGTGAGTGGTAGTTTTAAAATTTGGATAAGGGCATTATTGTCCAAAAAATTATCTGGGTATCAAGTTGTTACAAAAAAAAGTTTAGGGTATCAACTTGAAAAAGCGTAATAGTTGAGGGTATCAAGTAGCAATTAAGCCTAGTAGATATATAAGGATTCCTGTAACTCTCTTGCACAGACAGCATCAATAGTAGCAGGCTAGCAGCTAGACCCATATATAGTTTAAAATGGATAATCTGTTGTAGGTTCTTATTTATCAAACTAGCATATGTGCACGTGCTTTGCACGTATTTTAACATTTTTTAATTAATTTATGAAAACTCTTTAAGAAGACCAAAGGGTAGTCTTCCTAATTACTAATTTGTCCTTATTAAAATTAATGAACTATTTTTAAATAGTATAAGTATGTAAGGGTATTTTTGGAATTCAAAAGTTTCACCATCTAAGTTTTCCTATTATATAGTAGAATAGATAATCGACTAATGTGGAGCATTTGACCATAAACCAGCACGGTTACAGCATTGTGCTAGAATGTGCAAATAGCTTTCACAGGGACAACAGGAGGCATCTAACAACTGTATGGGGTTTTATTGTTTCTGCTGTTTTTGTCAGTAATTTGGCCCTTTATTGTTTCATTGCCAAGAACCAACATAGTATCATCAGAAGGAACTTAGCATGTAGGTGCATGTTAAGCTAACCTGCAAAAGTTGCAAGCATACAAGGCCTTGCCCTGTTGTCGAGGGTCATGCGTTCAATTTGCAGCAGCCATGAGTGCATGATTCCTCGCCAGCTGCAAATTCAGGAAATATTTTGTTCACTTACACCACAAGATCAGACAAAGAAATATCTACTAAATGAAACAAATATAATGTGCATACAACCCTAACAATATCCCTCCCTAGTAAGTAAAAACCAGTCTCTGAAGAAAAAGATTCAAATAAACATATAGAATGAAATGCCCAGCCGCCACAAAATGGTAAAAGAAGAGCCAAAATAAGGCTGACACTTTCTATTCTAGTCTGTTATGCCACCATGATAGGAAGTAGTCTAGACAAGAGCTGCTGCAATGGCAACAAGCCCGGTGATAAATGCTGCTCCAATGGTGCTCCTCATAGCTGCTGCTCCGTTCTGCAGACAAACAAAAGAACTTCATCAAACATTAGAAAGGAAGCAATCTGATGGAAGGGAAAGCATTAGCATTATCATAGACGTGCATAGTACAGTTAAGTTAGTGATTAGTCACTCGTGAATGTATCCGCCTAAGGGCTAGAAGGAAGAACGTTGTAAAATTTTGTTGGATTCCTAGTCAAATATTGTTCTACTGGTGATGGGAATGAAAATAGGATAATAACCAATCACCAAGGATATGTCAAAATAGTAACAGCATAGGAAATTCTGGGATTGTTTTCACCGGAGATGCGGAGGCATTTCCAAGCCAACACAACCCCCAAACTCACACTTGCGACCTTGTCTTGTGGAAAATTGCGCTCATTTGTACACATATACTTGCAACGTTTAGGCATTGCAACTGATGGAGGCAAGAAAGAGCTGAACAGAAACTGTACTAGCTGCCAAAGCCTCATGGAGCCGAGGAGGGTCACAACTGACTCCCCTCAAATTTATTTTAAAGTACACCATGAGAAGTGGTGTTTCCCACCAAAACATAAAATAATAAAGAAAAAGCAGTACAGCACAGGATAACTAGTACTTAATACTTCACGGTTTAGACCCTCCACAATTTCCATTGTCTTCACTAGCAGGCTGTCTTCAGTAGCAGGCAAGTTGCATGATGTTTGGCTCTCTCAAGAGGGATAAAGCTTCGTATCTGATACATTTTCAAGTGCTTCTCCCCCGTATAACCTAGAATCCTAGATAGGCATAATTTTCCTAAACCATAGCTACACAAAAGTGGTTTTTGATCCGTATCAAAGCTAAAGCAAAAAAAGAAAAATGTTGTTTCAAGGTGCAATCAGAAAGGTGATTTCTACTGATATTTAGGCATTGTGCAAGAATGTTTTACCCCCAAATAGATAAACAACTAAAAATAACAAACAAAAGATACAGGGCAGGCATAAGATCTCTATTTTATGTAGAAAAAACCTCTTGTAATCTTCATTCACGCCCCTTCTTGTCTAAGCCAACCTCTTTTAACGGTTCTTAATAGGGTTAAGGCCAGTTAATGATAATTGGTAATCCTTGTACCCGACCAAACTTCCGCTCATTAAAAAACAAGGATTTGTTATTATTATTATCATCGATTGTCCGGCAAAAATGGGTTCTCAATAGGGTTAAGGCCAGTTAATTGTAATTGGTAATCCTTGTACCCGACCAAACGTCCCTTCATTAAAAAAACACAGATTTGTTATTATTACTATTATTGACTGTCCGGCGTAAATGCATCGCAGTCTCCCTTGGGTCCACTAGTGTCCACACTCCCATCATTTATTAAATTGAAGAAATAACATGCTCCCACCCCAGCTCAAACCTGGACAGATGGGGCGGATGCCTCCAACCTCAGTCATTTGGGCTAGAGGTCCCTTTCTTGTACATAGCCCATTAACTTGTTTAGAGCCTTGTTAGCTGTTAGCAATCACCCGAATAAAACTCATATTATACGCTAATTTTTTCCGTTTCCGAATATCTTTCAGAAACGTATAATGCTTTCATACTTTTAAAAGATTTGAATTAGTATGTAAATTTTACGCAAGTGAAGTTCTAAACATGTTCTATATGAATTATTGAAAAAAAATGACACAAAAAACGTACCTGTTTAATTAATCAAATTTGATAATCTGTTTAAGCATGTGAAGTTTCTAACCTCAAGATTTACATATTACGAATATTTGACCGATTTTTTTAACGCATTTTACTTGCATTCCACCGATTTATACTGGTACTTTTGTCGTCCCGAATTTTTTCAGTTTGCTGAATTGTTAACAAACTTTAGAGTAAATAATTTGAAAAGAAAAATTTGTTGGATCATGTTCGGGTCTTAAACTTTTAAGTGAATCAGACCCCAGTCAGACCATCGACAACCATAAATAAAGGACCACCATAACACAGAACCAGCATAACAAATCAGGTTGACCTACAAGACCGGCCATGAGCTAATAGGGGCCCACGGCGAATTTTTAAAATGGGTCCCATATAATATGAAAATAAATAAGGAACTAAAATAAATATAAATATAAAAAAATTAATGTTGACACTAAGAATTGAATCAAAGACATCTAGAGTACAAGTCTAACATGATAACCACTACATCACAATTATTTTATGTCCGTGGACCCGGGCCGCCCCTGACTAGATAGAATCTGGATTCGATTCAGGGCAGGTGCAACTCTTGTTCGGTTTGAATGCACTTTTTGCAACCACCCAAAATGCAAGTATATCCAATAATAATAGGTAAATCACAATAAGGACATGTTTGGTTCGCGGAATCAGATTCCTGGGAAAGGAAAGTCATTTCTTCCTGGTGTTTGGATGTAAGGCCTCGTTTGGTTCGCAGAATGGAAAGGAAAGGAAACTGATTCCTTGGTATTTCCTTTCCTTTAGGAAATTATAATTCCTATAAACTTTCTTTTCCGGTGTTTGGAAAGATCGGGATTATAGCCGGAATATATCTTTAATTTCCATTATAGTGTTTGGTGTTTGTAAGGAAAGGAAACAAAATCAAATCAATTTTCCAAAAATACCCTCGTACTAATAAAAATAATTATTACTTAGAAATATTTTTGTCTAAAAGATATTATGGATAAAAATGGTAAATAATATTATGAACAAGGATATTTTGGTCAAAACTTTTTGTAATAAATGCGGAAAAGTTGGAGGAAAAGTGATTCCTTAGATAAATGGGAGGAACCACTTTCCCCCCTATTTTCCTACCTCTTGGGAATCATTTTCCCTTTCCAACAACTTTCCTTTGGCTACCAAACATAGGAAAGGAATCACTTTCCTTTCCCAAGCTCAAATTCCGGTAACCAAACGAGGCCTAAAAGGAAATTACTAGGAAAGAAAATTGATTCCCAAGAGAGAAGAAAATAGGAAAAAAATGATTCCCCTTAACAACCCAAGGATTTACCTTTTCCCTCTAAGGATTCTGTCACCCTCATTTTCCGTATTTCTCGTATTTCGTATTTATACTCGTATCTGGATTTTGGCATGTATTTTTATTTTTCTTAACTTGTTGAATTTCGGTATTTCTCGTATTTTGGATTTTGTCCTGGCTCGGTTTTAATTGGTTTGGGTTGGTTTGGTTTGGTTCTTTATGGTTGGATCACCATAACCTATGCTACCCCCTCAACCCACCACAACTCCCCCTCTTTATAATCCCCACCTACCACTCTCTCTCTTCATTACCACCACCATTTATTTTCTTCTTCTTCTCCTTCCTCCATAACTCTCCACCCATAGGCAAGTGCATCTTGCCACTACATGAGAACCCAATTTTCTTGGTCCATTAGCTAGATTAGGACATGGTGATCAACATTAGTTCTTGGGTTTTTGTGATTTGGAACCTCCATTGTGATAGATCTAAGTTATTTCTATTTTCGGATTTTGCATGGTTTGAGCTTCTTAAGTTGGATTTTATGGGTTTTGATGTTTCCATGTGGTAGAGCATTCAGTTTCACTCCAGTTGGAACTTTGAAAATCTGGATTTGGAGTTCGGATGGCCAAGTTATGAGGTTTTGAAGTTTTGGAGCCATTGGAGCTTCTTCTCAACCATGGAGAAGAAGACCCAGACCCTGCGTGCGTGTTTTTATGCGTACGCAGCTCTCTGCTTGCGTGCTTTTGCATGTACGCAGCTCCCTTCAGCGTGCGTGACTTTTCATGTACGCTGCTCACTGTAGCGTGCGTGACTTTTCACGCAGCTGCTTTCTTGAGCGTGCGTGACTTTTCACGCAGCTGCTCCCTGTAGCGTGCGTGACTTTTCACGCAGCTGCTTCCTTGAGCGTGCGTGACTTTTCACCTACGCTGCTCCCCTTGAGCGTGCGTGACTTTTCATGTACGCTGCTCCCTTGAGCGTGCGTGACTTTTCATGTACGCTGCTCCCTTGAGCGTGCGTGACTTTTCATGTACGCTGCTCTCTGTAGCGTGCGTGACTTTTCACCTACGCTGCTCTCTCAGCGTGCATGACTTTTCGTGTACGCTGCTCCCCTTGAGCGTGCGTGACTTTTCGCGTACGCAGCTCCCCCTGCGTGCGTGACTTTTGTGTACGCTGCCCCCTGACCCCTTGCTTAACCCATTGGCTCTTGGAGTTTTGGTCTTAATTCTTTAAGCTTTGCTCTTCTATAGCCTTGTATATTTATATTTTATTAGATATTTTACGTCCATTTTATATCCTTACGCCTTTTGTCCTGAACTTGATAATTACGAATTTACTTGATATGTTTGGAATTGATAATTGAGTATGACCTGATAGTGGCCCGTCGTGGCGCACTCCTGACTAGTACACTTGATATGATAACCTGACCTGGTATATCTTGAATAGCTGTTGCGACGGCTACCTGACATGACATGACCTGTATAATTAATCCTGACACCGTGGGCGATTGTGCTTGTACAAATAATCCAGTCATGTCTTACATCATGTCTAGGAGGGGACTCCTGAGTACCACGGTCAGGAGTACCTACTGAATTGGACTAAGGTTAATAATTAGTATAATTTACTAGTCATGAAGAGATGTTCCCCAGTTACAGGCGATCCCGTTATCCCGGCCGCAAATGATTGGACTTGTAGTCTGCCGACGAGTAGGGCACATTTCCAGCCCACTGTTATGTGGGGCACCCTCCATTGTCACTTAAATGATTGAACTCTATTGTCACTATAATGCATTGTACTTTCTAGATTGTCACTATAATGATTGCCTGGATAACCTGGATAGCTGCAGGGCCTGTGACTACTTGGAGCATCTCATTGCATCTTGCTAGTAACTAGGATTGTGATAACCCTAGTTAGTTAATATAGAAAGCCGTAGGCAATGATTGGCCGTGATTGCTTGGATGGAGTCTAGTCCAGTTTAGTATTGTCTAGAATTGATTGATTGTAAGATTGTACCAGAATGATTGAAGGATTGTCACTCCAGATTGTCACTATAATGATTGTCACTCCAGATTGTCACTATAATGATTGTCACTCCAGATTGTTACTTGACCTGATTTCTTATATTTATCTTGCCGATAAATGGTGAGAGAAACCAAGTTCCGTTCAGACGAAGGGTTACAACTCCGGTCCTTGTTTGGTTTACGGGTTGTAACCTAGCTATCTGAATAGTCCCATGGTTATCTCATCGTATATCATCTTGACATGCTTTTCCATATGTCCTGTCTTTTAGTGATTCTATGCAAGATTGTCTTTTATAATTACCCATCATGCTTTTTCTTAAATTACTGTCTCTTATTATGTAATTATATTATTGTGCTAATTTGCTGGCTTTGGTTCTTATTTTATGGCCTCCTTTGTAGCACTTGCTCTTCCTGGGGTCTGACCCAGCTAGTTTTGTATGGTCAGATACCGGAACAGCAGCAAAGGATCTACCTGCCTTCCAGCCCGATGGTGGTCACCAGGCGTAACCAGGGCATCGAGTGGATTTCTTTTGTTCTCCCACTGTAATATTGTAAATTATTCTTTTGAGGCGTTTAGCCGACGAGCAAGTGTTAGCTCGATTGTACTTACTTACTGTCTGCCTACGGGCTGTAACATGATTGACAAGCCCCGGAGGTTGATCATGTATGACTGAACTCTTACTAGTCCTCACATTTTGTAACGACTAGCTTCATGATCATCTGGATATGTAATGTTTGGGACGCCTTACAATTGTATATTTTGGAGATCTGATATCTTGTGATTATTATTAGTTGGCTGAGATTGAGACAATAGGCTATTTTATGACCTTAAGAGACTGATGGATTGTAGTGAAACGCTCACATATCTAGACAGCCGTGACCGTATGGTGAGATGGATTCCATTTCATTATACGTAGCTGGCTATGTCTGCCCCCGCTCTCCAGTATTCTGGTTCTGGGGCGTGACAGATTCACATTCCCACCCAATTTTTTTGACATTTCCAAACACCGAAAAAAAAATTGATTGGAATTGCAATTTTCCAAAAGAAAGTACATAGCGAAGAATCGGTTTCCTTTCCTTCCGTGAACCAAAGGAGGCCTAAGAGTTATCAGTTGCATTTATTATGAATAAATAATCATCATTGTTCTATTGGGTATCAAACTCCAGTACATAACAAAGGATCCCATAACCAAACAAGCATGTAATTCTAACCATTTGAATGTTTTTAACAATCATTTTAGTGTGCTATTCTACAAGAGTCCATTTTTTTTCACCCTCCAAAATTAGTGTGAATGTTCACCTTCATACTCAGGGGCGCAGGACCGGCCCTGAGTTTATAGGGGTCAGAGGCAAACTTTCAAAATAGGACCCCATACATAATGTAAAAATATTTAAAAACTAAAATAAAAGTAAACTAAAAAAATGTTACCACCAAAATTGAACTAAGAATCTCTCATATGCAAGTCTAACATAATAATCATTACACAACCATTATTTTATGTTAAATGAGGCCATGATATATGCCAATTCTATTTTAGATACAACATTATTAATATATTTATGTTTAATAATTTTTTGGGCTCTCCTGATCCGTGGGCCCTGTGCGGTCGTCCTGACTGTCCTGGGTCAGGGACGACCCAGCAGGGACGACCCTGGTCCAGGGCAGACAGGACGACGGCACATTACCCAAAGATTAAAGGAACACAAATATGATTGTATCTAAAATAGCAGTAGCATGTAAGATGAGCAAACTTTAACAAAAAATAATTCTATGTATTGGTTAACATATTAGTCTTGCACCCTAGAAATTCTTAGTTCATATTTGTTGATAACAATAATATTTTGTTATATTTTTAACTTTTAATTTATTTTTATATTATAAATGGAGATCTATTTTGAAAGTTTGCTTTGGACTCCCATAAGCTCAGGCCAACCCTGCTTATACTCAAAGGTAGCCATGAGTTTTCGTGCGTGGAAAAAATGAACTCAATCTACAGTAATATTATTAACAAATATTCTACTTTAGTTTTGGTGCATGAACAAAAATGAACTCATTCGAAATAAAATTATTTATTAATTAATTAATATCCACAATTACATACAACACGTGTCGCACAAAAATAGGTGGAAATAATAATAGAGTCCAGATCTCGAGGTCCTGGTACGATCATCTGCGACCCAGGTCCAATGCGACTGTCAGTTCCTCGATTAAAAATTAAAAAGTGAATCCGACCGGAACTCAAACACTAAACTGTCATATTTAATTCGCGTATTTCAAATCCGAATGAATCGCCAGCTGGCACGGGTCGCTACAGATTCAAACGTCAACGAAAAGTCCTACAAAAGCACGCGCATACTATGTGCTTTTTCTTTGTTATCCCTAAAATTGAGCCTCTGCTAACTTACGCCGTACACCGCATAAAAATTCCAGACGCTCCTGAAATATCAGCCGTCCATTTCCAAATGGAGGGCATAAATCGAAGAAAACGCAGAAAAAAACTATATGCGACACAACCACGTCTCCCCGCCGCTACTAGACGCGGAAAAGAGACGACGTTTCGGATCCAACGGCTCAGAAACACCGGCGCACGTTAGATCGAGAAACGAGGCCGACTGACGTGCACTAGAACTCGAATATCCGGCGCCGGCGAGAACGACGGTTAGCAAATTCTGACGGCGCACGATAGAAAGAAGATGCAAATCGCTAACTTGCGCCGGAACCTGAAAATACAGTCGATGATGATGGTTCCATGAACCTAGCGCACGTTAGCGAGAGAAAGCAGGACAGCGCCGGCGTACGTTAGGCGAAACTACTCTATCGTGCGCCGGGAACTCAAAAATGCACTTAGCAATGAGAAGGACAGTTCCATGCTCCACGCGCACGACAGCAAAACAAACAAGAAAAGAACAGCAGAGAGAAGTTGAGTGTATTCACAGCGGTATCATCGGACGCGGAGGGTCCAGGAGAGAAGGCCGAGGATCCGGTCGGGGCTCCGGAGGGAGCAACAGCGGTGGAAGCGGCCGATGGCGCCGGAGACGCAGCAGCCTTCTTCTTCGACTTGCTCGGAGACGCCGCGGGAACAGCGGCTGCAGGAAGCGGAGTCTCCGCCGCCGGTACCGGAGCCGCCACCGCCACGACTGGAGCGGCAGTCGGTGGGGGCAATGCGGGCGGCGGTGAGGACACCGGGACCGGAGCGGGAGGGGCCGCGACAGGAGCAGGGTTTGGCGGAGCCTTCGTGGGAGCAGTGACGGGCGCCTTCGCCGGAGCAGCGACGGGCGTCCTCGCCGGAGCAGCGAGCGGCGCCTTCGGCGGGGAGACTGGAGCGGCTGCGGGGGACGTCGTCACCGCCTCGGCGGGAGGCGATGCGACCGGAGCGGGGACGGTGGTGGACTTGGTCGGAGCGGGGACGGCGGTGGACTTGGTCGGAGCGGCGGCGGGAGCCTGGGCGGCTGTGGACGAGATCGCGAGGAAAGCTAGGGCTAGAGCGAAGCCGGTGACGCGATCCATTTTTCTTTCTAAATGGAGAGCGAGTATCAGTAGAGAGAGAAGAGTTAAAGTGGAATGGAGGAGAGAAAGGTGGTGGGTTTACTTATAGGTGACTTTTATGGTGTGGGACCCACACGCATGTGAGGTCTTACAGGAAGAGAATTGTTGGGTTAATTCGTGGGTGCATTAGTGATAAGGACTTTTGGGGTCTTGTGCCGCTTCCGTGTTAATCGGTTGGGGGGCGTTCTGACACGTAGCGGTTGATCGATGGGAGGAGGAAGCTTTCTTTTCTTTTTTTCTTTTTTTTCTTTTACCGAGAACCTAATGTTTGTTGGTAGTGATTAGGGTTTGATTCGTCAGTGAATATTTTGGGGAGCAGATCTCCTCTCATTAAAACCTGAAATGGGCGTCTCAGCTCAACAAGTTATTCTCTTTCTTATCCATATAAATTTTTTAAATTAAAATAAATAATTAAAGATAAAAAAGAAAGTTGTAAGTATGAAAAAAAGAAATGTTTGGGACATCCATTTTGTTCATTATCGCATAATCACATAGTTAATGGATATTTGTATGGTGTTTATAGTAAATGTGTAAAATAATATGGATATCAAACGAGATAGACAGAGTTCGAGCCCTCACAATTTTAAAAACATGTAGGTGTTTGTACAAGTTTTAGGCTTACAAGTTGAGATTATTAGGACAGTAATGCACTTTAAACAAGGGGGTAGCAATTGGGTGCGGTCGGATTCTCGGATTAGGTTATGTTCGGGTAAGCTCCGTCTAGGCTCTAACATGATGTGCGTTAATGGTTCAACTCAGGCCCTCCTCTTCAAATCATTTAGTGTTAGTTGATCTAAAAAAAGATTAACCTCAAAAAAGAAAAATAATACCCCCCACCATTTTTTTCAAGCAATTTTTACCATTAATTAAAAGAAATAATTCACTTCTTCTTTCTCCATCAAGCCAAGATGCGTCTACCTGAAGAAAGTATTCTTAAAATCTGTTGTTATTGAAGTGAATATTTTCTTAAGTTTTGTCGTGACATGTTCTTGTACTCGTTCAGTCCTTTATTAATTTTAAGATAGTATAAAATTAAGAAGTTAATATCAGTCAAAGATATTTATCGTGCCAGTATTCAGAATAGATGTGGGCATCGGGGTGACTTCAAATCCAATCGATTCAATAATTCGGATCATGTAATACAGATTTAAAAAAATGGACTTACCTCTCACTTAATTTACCCCAATTCAAGATGCACCCCACAGTATTACAAAAATGTATAATATCCTCCATCTTGGACGAAAATCGTCAAAAAAAAAAAAATGGACCAACATGTCCTTGCTCCTTCCTCTTTCTTCTTTTCTTTTCTCCCCCCGCTGTCATGACCCGCGCCCAATAATCGGGCAACATCTCCGCACGAAGGTATAATATGGCATAACTCAATCACAAGACAAACTAGGATAGATAGCACGGAATAGAAATATGATAGAAAGGAAATCTGGAAAGGAGTTCAAGATCCAACACAAGCTCAGAGATATAAACACATCACAGAAACTCAAAATATAATATAAAACTATAGTCTGAAAACACTAGCTAGATCGCAGTCCAGACAAACCTATCTAACAGTCTAAATAGGGGCTATATCATCTACGGGCTCCAGGATAATGTCTCATCAAACTCTATCCTGGCCATACCCGTAAAAGGTAGAGCAATCAGCTAACATGTACTCTGTAAATATCAACGGTTATTCTGTCAAGAAAATGAGCAAGTACAAACACTAACAGCAGTTCTATATGAATTGACAAATTCTATAAGTGACAATTATAATGAAATATAAGACAAAGATATAGGATGACTTGGGAACTATTCAGAAGCCAAGTTACAATCCGTAAATCAAACAAGGACCGGGGTTGTAACCCTTCTCCCGAACAGAACTTAGCCTCCAATCAAGGTTTAACATAAGATCATGTAGAACATGTGAGTACTGAATATCATAACATGATGAGAAAAGTACTGAATGTAGAATTGAGCAGGATATATGATGTGATAAAATAAATATAAAATGTGCCATAAATTATTAGAGTGTTATATGATCGGCTTGGAAAAGTTACAGGACATGCTATCCACTTGACCCGACAATCACATGAAAATTACTGAAAAGGGTCATGTCGGCCAACCTGGATAACGAGCACAAGAAATAAGATCTCGCTACACCTTACGTGAGGTGAGAGTGGCGCAAGCACAAGAATATAGAGACAGGGTGGCTTTGATCACATAGCCCCTAATAATTCTCCATCCTCGAATAGTATAATAGATCCAGATATGACACGTCATGACACGGGATTTCCTAAGAGGGTAGCTACTCCCTCTCAGGAATCGGTGTCTATACAAGTACAGGGAACAAGACAGGAAATGTACCAATATACCAAAAAAATCCAGGAACAACATCTCATGTCATGATCCGACGTATACTAGTCCGTGAACCATCGTGTCGAAAAATTAAGTAAGATACTACAACTGAATCGATATAGCAGATATCACGACAATGAAAACTATCAGTGAATGTACTCGCCTGCGGTCCTGAGCTGTCAAATGGGGTCGATGCTCAGAGTGATGCCACAAACCTAAAGATGAGATATATATAAGCTAACTAGGGTTCAACAGTGTTAGGCAGGATTATATAGTATAAGCTATGTAATCTAGGTCAAATCTCAGTCCAACTAAGTCAAACTAGGTCACACTGAGTCACACTAGGTCACAGGAAGTCAAACCAAGTCAAACTAGTTCAAACTAGGTCAAAGGTTGACTTACAGTTGACTTTTGATCAACTGGTCAACTCTAGGTCAAACTAGGCTAATGTTGACTAATAGTTGACTTTTGGTCAACTGGTCAACTCTGGTCAAGTTCTAGACATTTCTAGGCCAAGTGTTGACTGATAGTTGACTTTTGGTCAAGCAGTCAAACTTGGTCAACCGAGGTCAAAACTAGCCTAAGCATACTATTACTAATATTTACCTACCAGGATACCATATATCTTGGTCAAACAGGATCAACTCTAATCTAAGAATTAAAATATCAAGTTGTACCTCGTTATTCGTACATCGAAATCTACGACACGCAAATCGAGATAAGATAATCAACGGTAAGGTTAATAATCTTATCACAGTGATCCACATGATCATCTTGCCAACTTCAGCGATGTGAGATCACTGGAATCGACTGATCTCAGTTTCGTTGTACTAATTCCAAAATATAAACTTAATAAGAATTAATTATAATAAAAGGTAATACACAGAGAAATATCTACAAACATTGTCGGATGATGAAACAAACATCACCAACGTGTCTAGAATGGTCAAATCAGCTAGGATAGCCTATCCATAAGTCCAATTTGGACACAGGGACAAAAAGGTAATTTTGGATCAAAACGGTGTCCGTGTCGGACCCGTTTTGCACCAAAAAACGTACAAGAATACTAGTCCACTAAACCTAACAAATTATATATCCACAAATCCAGAATGACGATACGAACCTAACGGTATATCCAGAATTGGATTCCGTTGACCCGATCTCAAATTGGTCCGTTGACCAGGACATTGAAATTCTGATTTGCACGAAAAAGCGTGTCGGAGCCAATGTCCTCAAAACTCAGTAAATTATAAGTCAACGAATCTAGAATGACGATACGAACTCAACGATATGTCCAGAATTGAATTCCGATCAGCCGATCTCAAAATGATCCGTTGACCCGGATATTAGTATCCGACTTGCACCGAAATGCGTGTCAAAACTAATGTCCACTAAAACCTACCAAATTATATGTCAACGAGTCCAGAATGACGATACGAACTCAACGGTATATCCAGAATTGGATTTCGATGAGCCGGCATCAAAAATTTCTGTTGACCCGGACTGTGGGGCCCGCTTTGCACCGAAATGCGTGCCAAGGCCTACGTCCTCCAAATCTAACAAACTTTATATGAAAATATGCTAGAACGACGCCACGAGTCTGCTGGTGGTGTCAGAAATTGAATTCAGAGTCCCGGATTCAAAAATAGAATTTAACAAGTTGGAAATTACGAATTCGGACGGCCAACTTTGGCGTCGAATTCAACCAATCAAACGTGCTCATAATGAAACGAAACTTAAGAGGTAGGAAGAGGGTTATACTAGCTGCACATAGGAACCAGTGGGACGCCAGACGGAGCTATGATGGAGGAGATACGAACCGACGAAGTTGGCTCCACAAAACTGTCCAAAAATAACACAATTTAAAGCGTCTACTTGGTGGCCGGTTTTGATGTATCAAACGATAAATTCAACGGACGAAACTTGAGGGGAGTGAAGATGGATATACCGAGATTGTGATGGAGCAAATAAATCGTCAATCCAACGGTCGAATTTTCTGAAAAACGTGCGCGAAGTTGCTACTTCGAGATGCGATTCTGAGTTCGTTTCCGAGCTCGCGCCGGCGGGATTTTGTGTGAAATGCACGAATCGCCTAGGCGGCGCGTCCCGGAGGACGATGGCCGCCACGGGAAGGTGTGCTCGGCCCATGCTCAGCCCGGGGGGGCTCGCCGGCGACGGCGACGGCCGCGACGGCGCCGTGACGGCGCCGTGACTGCAGTGCGCGCGCGGTATGCTGCTGTTGCGGCCATTGCTGGCTGCTGCTGCTGCAGCACCGCAGCTGCTGCTGCCAGCTGCTACACACGACGGTGCGACGGTGGGGCGGTGGGGGCACGGTGAACGGCGGGGGCACGACGAGCGGTAGTGGGCACGGTTGAGGGTGTGGTGGTGATAGTGTGGATGTGGTGATGATGATGAGGAGATGTGGATGATGGTGGTGGTGATGTGGATGATGGTGGTGGTGAAGAAAAGTAGGAGGAGGAGAGGGATCCGCCATGGAGGCTGCAGTCGGGGATGGTGAGGGAGAAGCTCGACCAAGCATGGGGGGAGCTGCTGTTGGTTCTTAAGGAGGAGAGAGAAAATAGGTGTATGTAGGAATAATAAATGAGAGAGAGGAAAAAATAGAGAGAGAAGGGGGATTCTCTAAACGTTAGGGCCGGCCATAAGAGCGGGGTTTTTGGGAGTGAGTGCCAATTGTGAGATGGAGGGTTAGGATTGATGGATAGAAACCAAAGGCTAGGATTTTCTGTAGGGAATAGATCATTCCTTAGAAAATTAAATCATTGAAATATACATTAAATATTTGAAGTGGAAAAACTAGGTATTCAATATTTTTGGTATGAAAAAGTGTGTGTGGGTGCTCATGAGGGGGCAACATGAAGCTTAGGTTGGGTTCGGTTGAGCCGGGTCAGGTCAAAATCGGACATGGTGCAATAATTGAATTTAAATAGGTATTTATAATCATGGGTAAATAAGTAGCATGCGTGGGCTCAAATAAATAGGACACAAGTGTCATGTGGGTAGTAGGCTTCGAGTGGGCCATGTCCATATTTTGGGTCGACTAGGTTGGATCGATGTCGGGTCCCGAAATTAAATTGGAAGTTAGGTCACATTCTACGGTGGATAATTAATTGGCCTAAATTGACCCAAAAGTTGTATGAAGCAAATGAAGCACAAGATGGTGTGTCTGAGTGGGACACGAAGGTCATGGATATAGGGCGTCTCGAGTAGATCATGCATGAGAAGTTGGTTTCAGAAAAATGACTAGCCTTGTGCTCCTAAATTAAAAGTCACGGTAACGTGCATATGATGATCAAAGATAAAAGTGGAAAAATCAATTAATAATTATTTAAAGATCAAATGGTCTAAATTGATCCGAAGTTGTGTGAAGCAAAAAGAGTACAAGAAAACAAGTTTGGGTGGGACATGATATATCAACTTGAAGGTAATCTTGTCTACTACACACTGATGAAGAGAGTTTCCAGAGATTCCCATCCCTGACATTCCAGAAGTCAAAGTCACGGAAAAGAATATTAAATCAAATAATAATATATTGCAAATAATTGATTTAGAAAATTGAAAAAAAATAAGCCCTAAATTGAGGGGGCTTATATCCTACCCACCTTATAAAAATTTCGTCCTCAAAATTAAAAATCATCTAATAGGTCAAGCTAAAACATGCAACTGCTATGGCTACAGTACCTAATCTGCTACCCTTGTGATCATCTATGTTGTTTCTCTCTACAGGTATTTTGGTTCAGGTTTAACAAACTTATTTCATTTAAAACTATGTCATTTTACCCCTTAGAATCTAAACACAAGATTCTAGTCCTTAATCTGTAGTCATAAAATATAATATTTTATTACTCCTTCTTAGATACCTTAAAATCAATCTAGACTATCAAACTAATCATTCTTAATGGTTTCTAAGTCCACTATAGTCAGTCACTCATATCTGTCCTATAAGCTTAACCCAATAAATCTCTAGGAAAAATATACTCATCACAATCACACATAATAACATATTTATAGTTACACTACATAATCTGTTAACAAGGTTTGGCTATTTCAGTCATCAATTAAATAGAAGGTAACAAAGGCCTAAGGCTGGGTCTAGCAATCCATATCAATATTCAGACAAGGTAAGGGTCAAGCAAGACAGGAAAGATTGTCGAAATATTTTCAAGAATAGTACGAGGCCAAACGAGATGCATAGGACGTAGTCGAAGTAAAACTCAAGAACCATATACCTCCGTAATTATGTCACATGAAGTTACTATCACGCTAGTGTGCATCTGGCTGCGATTAACTTCCTTGTTCCATAATACGACGGATGGCTACAGTACACAACAGCCATGCCAGATAATATAGGTTCCTGAACTTAACTTGGCTAAATTTGTGAAATATTTCCAAACAATTTTTGCAAAATAAAGGAGAAGATGTTAAGTCAAAATGCTTAGGGAGTGGTCCAAGAAGAATTCAAGAAACATATTTAACCATGATGCCGTTATCTGAAGTCATATCTCGCCAGTATTTTTCTGGATGCAAACTCCCGATTTCGTAATACAAGGATAAATATACCTTTCGAACCTAACCTGAATCAACCTATGAGGCACTTTCAACAATTATCGGGAAGGACAAGAAGAATTATCCAAGAGATTAGCGAAGAAGAGTTTAGTCAAATCATAGGAAAGATGGAACACAAACAATCATGTTAAGAAAATCTTACTTGTGGTTGTAGATAGACAGAGTTAACCAAGACGAAAAAGAATGATGATAAGAATTTGTTCTTGCTCATTCGGTCATAACAAAGTGATCCGATTTAAGATATAATCTGATAACCATATACGTTTTCCTGAAATTATGTTGCCAGAATTTTTGCCACGCCAGTAAGCATAGCTGCAATAAACGATAGAGTCCATAACTAATTAAGGTATACACCCTAAAATCATGTCATCTGAAATTCTTACCAGGCCAACCGGTATGGCTGTAAAAAAATCCAAATTCTATAACTAGGATAAGCATATCTAAAATCAGGCTCTATGTCCTTGTCATGCTAGCTTGTATGGCTGCGATAAATTCTAAACTCCATAAATAAAGCAGACATTTACCTCATCAGGATATAACTTAATTCAATCCACAAAATTTATCTCGATGCAAGATCAAAGTCAGCAACGAACATCAGGAATCAAAATCAACAACAAATCAAGAAAGTGTAAATGGAGGCAAGCGGGAGCAGATTCAAGAGTTTTCGAAATAAGATTCTCAGAGGTTATCCCTGGAATCTATCAAGAGTTTCTAACTGTGATTAAGCAACTCCTATCATAACCTAGAACCTATATCCTAATAGCAGGCTCGTAGCAGCGCTCTAAGTCAAGCACCACTACGAAATCGTACTAGTTACGACTCTGACTTGCATGGGCCGCCACAAAAACGTGTCACGACCCGCACCCTGATTAGGGGCACGAGTACGTGGTTACGTCCAGCCTACGCCGCAGAATCGGCGGTAGAACGCTGTATAGGTCGTCTATAAATACTACAACTAGACAAAATATAAGGGTACATATCATCTCCGTACGGAGGTATAATATGGCATAACTAAATCACAAGACAAACTAGGATAGATAGCACGAAATAGAAATATGATAGAAAGGAAAACTGGAAACGAGTTCATGATCCAACACAAGCTCAGAGATATAAACACATCATAGAAACTCAAAATATAATATAAAACTACAGTCTGAAAATACTAGCTAGATCGCTGTAATGGCCGTTGTTCGTATTATGTATTTTGGTATACGTGTACATATTTAGACCCATATTTGCATGCCTCATTTTGGTTCGGCCCGACTTGACTTGGTTCGGCTTGGTTTTGCATGGTTCGGTTTTTGTGTGGACCAAACCACTCCCACCTACCACTTTCATTAAATATCCCACCTACCACCACCCTCTTCATTAATATCCCACTAACATTTCTCTCTCTTCATTACTTCTTCTTCTCCACTATTACTTCTTCAACCACCAGGAGAGAAAGAGAGAGGGAGAGCTTAGGCAAGTGCATCTTGCTTCATGGAGGAAGTCCATTTTTATTGTTCCATTGTCTTCCTCATGTATTTTTAACCCTCTTTAGTACTTAGCATTTTTCATTCCCATGGTTGAATTATTGTAAATCTAGCTTTGTGGTATTTTCGGTTTTCGGGAGTTGATCTATCAAACTTGCATATTTTGCTAGTTGATGATCCCATGTTGCAGAGAATTTCGTTGGTCCAAATTTTACCTGTGGGATTTTGCTCAGCCGCAAGACTTTATATAGAATTGTATTATTTAATCTCCTATACATCTGCAATTGCTTGCAAATACCAATTGTAGCTGCATGGGAATACACATAGCCACCTTAGCATTAAATGCATGCACACACTACTAAAATAACCCATATTAGCGACGTCAGGAGACGTCGCTAAAAATGGAAAATACGTCGCTAAAACAACTTAGCGATGTATTTAGCGACGAAAAACGGACGTCGCTTATATACAAGTCGCAAATGGCAATTTAGTCGCCGAACGTCGCTATTGGCGACGCGGCGTTCATTGTCGCTAGACGTCGCTAAACGGAGCGGCAGATAGCGACATATCACTGCGTCGCCAACGTTGCGACGTAAAGCGACCACTGGTGACGCTGTATAATTTATATATGATGACATGGCATGGCAGCCACGTGGGCATCTTAGCGACGTCTACCGACAGATTAGTGACGAAGAGTAGCGACGTCTAGTGACGTGACGTCACTATTTAGCGACGTATAGCGACTTCTACATTCCGTCGCAGGACGTCGCAGAACGTCGCTATAGGTCGCAGATATTATAAAAAAAATTTAAAAAAATATAATTGATATTTTTGTTATGCTGTGTGTCTATGTTTACAGTGTGTAAAGTGCAGTGTTCGAACCATCGACAGTTTCGCTTACTGTTCTATGTTTTATCTTGGATAGAAAGAGCAACAGTTCAGGGTGCACTTCTCAGAGCTTCCGCTTCACGTCTTTCACCTTCTCGGAAACCTTTACGACGTCCCGAGAAAGTGAAGAACGTGAAAATGAAGCTCTCAGAAGTGCACCCTGAACTGTTGCTATTTCTATCCAAGATAACACATACAACAGTAATCGAAACTGTCGATGGTTCCGAACACTGCATTTCACATTCACTATAAACACAGACACACATCATAACAAAAATACACAATATATTTTTTTTAAAATTTCGGCAGCACCTCCTTTGTATATCAGATCATCGCTTATAACCCAGCGTAGGTATATTTGTCATCCCTGTCACAGATATCACAAAGTAAATATCACAATAAAAACAGGAGGCAGTGCAAAGTAAATATCATAGACTCAAATCCTCACAAACATCCAATAGAGTCAAATAAAAATGGAAGATGCTAAAAAGTCTCCCACCAAGTGTATAAACAACAGTTGTATGAATAAACAATTTGCCCATAGGGCCAATACATATAAGTCATAAAAAAACTAATAAAATCACTGCGGACCCCTGCCACGCAACTGGAATAGAATGTAGTCATACTGCTCCTGGGTGAGCTGTACCGTAGGGACAGTAGGAGGCAGTACAATGTCTGGAGTCGACGCCGGAGGCAGTGCAGTGTCTGGAGTCGGCACCGTCGATATACCGGGAGGACGTATCTGCTCCAGCTCTCACAGTCGCTCACCATGCGCAGCAAGGGATCTCACCACCCTCTCAGTACTCGCCTCAAGCGAAGCCGAAACCTGAGTGAGTGAGGCAGACATACTCCTCTGCGATCCCTCCAGCTCGACCTGTCTACGCTCTGTACGCTGCGTAGACTCGATGAGCGTCTGCAAGCTGGCAGCTGTAGCCTGATGCAGAGTCATCAGCTCCTGTACACTGCGCTCGACCGCATCAAATCGTCCGGTGACGATCGGAGGGTCGGATCGTCGCTCGACCGCATCAGAAATCTGCTGTTGTAACTCGTGACGCAGCTCCTCAATCTGACAAAGGATATCCCCAACTCATGATAACGCCTGCGAAGCCGGAGACTGTGCACTGACAAAGGGGGCCCGGGATGACTCCATTGCCAAATATGCGCCGTAGGATCCCGTACTGTAGTACGTACCCTTCTGAAGACCGCCAACGGCGGTCATCCAGAGCTCATCCTGCGATGGAGCTATAGGCGGCTGGAAGGAACTACCAGCCCCTTCCTCTGCTGGCGCACTAGCAGCAGCAGCCGCCTCCTGTTGTAGCCGAACAAACTCGGCCTAGAACATGTTTGCTAACGTGTAAGTGTTTGCTAAAGTCTATATTGATATCTATTTTCATGTTTTCTAAGTTATAGTAAATTAATATAAAGAATAGAACGTACATATGCCTACGTCGCCCTCTCATCAATAAACTCCCCAGCCCTCCGATGTGTGACCAGGAAGACGGTCACCATGTTCGGGTCCTCACCCTTTTTTACCTGTTAAAATATATTATCTATTATTAGTATTAAACATTCTATATCGAACTATATATAAATTAATGTCCGTCATAGGAAATGTACCAGACGACGAGAATGCTCCATCATCGGAATGGAGCCACCACACCACTTACCGGCGCTCGACCGCGCCACCTTGGCCTTCTCAGACCGCTCCTGGCACCTGCGCTCGCTGAATCTAGCCTTCATCGCAGTCCGCTGCTCTGGCATAATCCAACCCTGGATCGACTGTCCAGAGCGATCACGACGCTTCTGGTCGTCGATCGCATCACGGATAAGCTTGGCTGCGACGGCAGAAAATTGGCCCTCGATCCTCGCCACCCGATGTGGTGGATAGAAATAGGTCCTCTACAAGAAGTAAAATACAAAAGTTGTATAATATACACAAATAATTATTAAAATTTAAAAATAAAAAAAAAATTTACCTTGAAGTGGGCGAACCAAAATGCCTTCCTATCTGCGGGAGCATCTGAGTAGTTGAGCCAAGGCCCACCATAGTTCTGCCTCAAAAATTGCCCCAGCTGTCTCTGTACTACAGAAGGCCGATATCTATACAATAAAAAAATTTCATGAATATATATGTACATATAATCATTTGAGAAATATATATTAATTAATTAACTTACTTCATAGGCCCGTCCGTCCAAATCTCCATACGCATCTCGCCCGGGGGAGCGCATGGAGGGTCGCTCTCACCTCCTGCCTGGGCAGGTTCAGTCTGATCGCCGGCCTCCATATGCTCGGCGTCGGCTGCCTCCATAGAGCCGTCGACAGGAGAAATGTTGGACGGGGGATCGGGGATGCTGGACGACGAGGGATTAGGAAGGCTGGACGACGAGGGAGGAGTCGGCAACCTGCTGGAACTGCCCTATCCCGGTAATGGACCGGGAACAGAACGGTACAATGGCGTACTCGGAGATGAGGATGAGGGTACGATACTGCCGTCTCCATCCCCAGCCCGAGGCTGACGGGACTGGCTAATATATAATCCTCCGCGTCGTCCTCCTGGTCTAGTCATACCTGATAATAACATATGACAATAAAACAAAAATACATATTTATATAATATACATCACAGATTTTTAAAAAATATCATGGTCACAGATAAAAGTGTCACTAAAGTGTCACAGATTTATTATTACAAAAATACATATTTATATGATAGACATCACAGATTTTAATCCTCTTCTGAAAATTCATCTAGTTCGTTTAGCTCATCTTCTTCTTCTTCTTCTTCTTCCTCCTCTACATCTTCACTTTCATCTTCATCTTCCTCTTCAGATAATTCTACTTCTTCTACACAATTAGATGTGTAATGAGGAACTTTCGTCGTGTCCACTTCTATAATATTTGTTACAAGAGGTAGTTCATCTTGTTGATAAGCTATATCGTCAACATCAAAGTATTGTATCATTACTTTCAGTATTGTATTGAATACCTTCAGTATTGTATCATTACTTTCATGATCTCCGTCGTCGTTTCTGGAAGCTCTCGTTCTATTAGTTGCAACATGAGGCTTGAAATACATCGAACAAAAGTTTATAATCTTCTCGAGAACATAGGCTTCACAAATAGAACCCTCGACCCGTGCCTTATTTTTCACCTTTCTTTTTAGGTGATTCAAATGTCGCTCGAACGGGTACATCCATCGATATTCGACGGGTCCACCAACACGTGCCTCATAGGATAGATGAATCGGCAAATGCTCCATAGAGTCGAAGAATCTAGGAGGAAACACCCTCTCTAGCTTGTATAGTGTTACCGTAATGTCCTTCTCTTGCTTTTCTAGACGATCAACGAACAATTTCTTAGAACAAAGATCCCTGAAGAATATGCTAAGCTCCGTCAATGGATCCCAAACTGCCTGCGGTAAGAATTTCCGAAATGCAATCGGAATTAACCTCTCCATGAATACGTGACAGTCGTGGCTCTTCATACCCGTCAACTTGTTTTCCTTCGGATCGACACATCTTTTCAGATTTGACACATATCCGTCTGGAAATTTTAGGCCCTGGATCCACCGACAAAGTCTCACTTTATCCTCCTTGTCCAGCGAGAAAATTGACTTCGACAGGAACTGTTTTCCATTCTGCTGTATCAAATGCAACGCAGGGCGTTTGCATATTTCTTCTAAGTCCAACCTGGCCTTGGGATTGTCTTTCGTTTTTCCCTTTACGTCCATCACAGTATTAATTATGTTATCAAACACATTCTTCTCAATATGCATGATATCAAAATTATGTCTGATCAGATTGGTACTCCAGTATGGCAGATCCCAGAATATGCTCCTCTTTGTCCAGTTATGATCTCTACCAAATCCATCGCACTTGTACCCAGTTGTAGGATCTTCGATAGCACTTGGAAAATCTTTAACCTCCTCCTATATCGTGGCTCCGGACCACCTTGGCGGTGGATCACCCTTCTCTACAACGCCGGCACGGAATGCATTCCTGTTCCTTCTGAACGGATGATCTTTTGGCAGAAATTGCCGATGACAATCAAAGAAGCACGGTTTTTCTCCGTGTTTCAAGCGGAAAGCCTTACTACGGTCCATGCAATACGGACATGAGAGACGGCCATGAGTGCTCCATCCAGATAACATTCCATAGGCCGAAAAGTCGTTGATGGTCCACATAAGGGTTGCCTTCATCTGAAAATTCTGCTTCCTGGATACATCGTACGTGTTAGCGCCTACTTCCCATAACTGATTCAACTCATCTATCAAAGGCTGTAAGTACACGTCAATGTTCCTCTTGGGATTGATCGGACCAGGAATTATAACGGTTAGAAACATGTACTGAGTCTTCATGCACATCCAAGGCGGTAGGTTATACGGAGTGACAATCACAGGCCAGCACGAATACTGGGATCCCGAAAGACCAAAAGGAGTAAAACTGTCAGAAGATAGTCCCAACCTGACATTACGCAGATCTGAAGCAAAATCAGGATACACTCGATCAAAGTGCTTCCACGCTTCTCCATCGGATGGGTGATCCAACACTCCTTCAATCTGTTCTCGCATGTGCCAACTCATATTTTCGGCCGTCTCTTTCACCATAAATAATCTTTGCAACCGCGGCGTTAAAGGCAAGTAGTGCATTGAATCGGTCGGTCTTCTTGCACCGGTAGACCTTCCTGTACTAGTTGTCTTATAGCGATCAGCACCACAAAATCTGCACACATCTGCGTCCTTGTCGTCTTTGTAGTACAACATGCACCCATTGCGACAGGAATCGATTTTCTCGTATCCTATCCAGAGTGATCTCACCATCCTCTTAGACCGGTAGAAGTCTTTAGGCAACTTAGCATCCGCCGGCAAGATCTCTATAATCAACTCCAACACTCAGTTGTAGCATTCTTACGACATGTTAAAATGCGACATGTTAAAATCTGACTTAATGCTCAACAGTCTTGTAACCACCTCCAACGGTGAATGATCCTCACAACCAGGATACAATGGAGTCCTTGCATTCTCTAGCAACTCCATGAACTGTACAGCATCGGCGTTCGGTGCCTCCTCAGGTGCATCATGAACGAAACTAGGCCCCGCAGCATCGAAAACCATGTTCACGCACCCGTCGTCGTATGCATGATTATCTGAAACAAAATTAGGTCCCGCATGCATATACGGCTCAACGTAAGGCTCCGGCTCTGATGCTAAAGACACAAGTTCTCCGTGTGCGGTCCACTGATAGTAATTAGGCGTGAAACCCCTCGAGTACAAATAATATGTCACTTCCACTTCTGGATAATATTTCACGTTATGACATTTCACACACAGACACTTAATTTTGGTGCCATCCATGTACTGAGGGAACGCCTTAGCAAACTGCAGGAACTGCTCTACTCCCGCTATGTATTCATCCCGCACACCACACATATCATCAGGACGACGATTGTACATCCATGAACGATTCCGCAAGTAGTAATTCATATCCATTTGGAAATAATTCTGCAAATATGGACACACATTATCCAACAGGCACAAATTCGTATATTATGTCTTATTAGGGACACACATTAGTAGCGGACAGTTACTAATATCAATGATATGCAATCTAGGTCAAACTAGGTTGTACTAAGTCAAACAAAGTCAAACAAGATCAACCTAAGTCAAACAAAGTCAAACAAGGTCAAAGTAGGTCAAGGGTTGACCTATAGTTGACTTTGTTAACTCTTAGTCCAATCTAAGTCAAATATCCTATTTCTAGTCATTACCTACCAAGGTACCGTTTACCTTATCGCTATTGGTATCCCAATACCAATACCTTAAGTTGGTACCCTTTACCTTATCGCTATTGGTACCCTTTACTTTATTGTTATTGGTACCCTTTACCTTTTCGTTATGAGGTGGCCAAAACCCACACCCTACAGCAGACTCTTCTACTGCTGCAAACAAGTCCTACCATCAATTATATGCTTGAAAAAGTCGCAAGCAAGTTGATACATGTTATCTAAATTTAACCACTAATTCTAAATAAATTGTGCTAGTATACAAATGTTAACTCTCGTTTCTCCCTAATAAGTTGATTAGAATGACCAAAATCATTAATTGCATCTCCTAATCTATACTACTATATAATATATAAAAAATGAGGTCACTCTAAAAGTTTTTATTCCAAAAATATCTTTACCCATGTTTACTAATTAGAATTGGTCATTAAATATAATATGGTTAGTTAAGTAATTACGTATGGAGAAAAAGGGAGAGAGAGAGATTGTTGTTTGTTCTTTCCAAGAAGTAAAAAAAATATTTAAGGAACTGTTGTTTGCTTATCTCAAGTAGTATAAAAGAAAATCAAAAAATTATTATTTGCTCTTTTCAAATAGTATAAGATACGTACATACATATATACTAGTCAAATATTTGCTCTTATCAAGAAACTATTATTTGCTCTTATTATCAAGTAGTACAGAAACCTACTTATTATGCTCTGATCACAAGAAATCTCTTGCTTTCTTCATAACGCTATCCCATATATTATTGTATGAAAATACTATATTTCTCCAACAACATATCTCATGCATTTATGTACTTACCATACAAACAAATGCTTCATGAAATGAACTATAGATATCTTTGGATATCGAACCCCATGTATAGTCATAATAAGAAACCATCAAAATTGCAGAGCTACTACTTATTTATTTATTGATTTGCTAAATATGGGAAAATTGCTTTGTTATATTTCCGATCTCTCAACTCTATGTGACAGTGATCTACACTGCTATGGAGGCCTAACCCGACCTCTCAACTCACAACAATACAGATAATACCATATATATATATATAGCTAGGGCTAGGGTTAGGGGGTATGTGTGTGTGTGTGTGTGTGAGACACACACGTGTCTAGGGGTATGTCTGTGTGTGACACACGTGTCTACTCGTGTCCAAACGAGGTCAAAATCGTGTCAAAATTGTGTCTAGATAGCTAGGGCTAGGGTTAGGGTTTACCTGAGGGCGGCTCGGTCGGAGTTGGGAGGCGGCGAGGAGGAGGGCTTCGTCGAAGGAGGGAGGCGGCGAGGAGCCGGGCTTCGTTGGAGGAGAGCTTCGTCGGAGGAGAGAAGGAAAAAGAAATTTCGAACGAAAATAAAATTTTTGGGAGAGAGAAGGAGGAAATAAAATTTTGAACGGGATATAATAAAACATTAGCGACGTCTGAATTAGACGTCGCTGAACGTCGCTAAAGAGCGATATAACTAAAGCCACGTCGCTGAACGTCGCTATTCAGCGACGTAACTTATGTACTGTCACGGAACGTCGCTATGCAGCGACGTTTTGCGATGTCTGTCAAAAGGAGTCGCTATATTCAATAGTTAGCGACATTATTTTATTACGTCGCTAAATTACATCGCTAATAGAGCATATTTTAGTAGTGACGTGGGAGCAAGCTTAGCATTAATGTTTGGCCACCTTATCATGGCTTAGCATTTAATGCTAGCACCCATAGCCTTGCGTGCATCAGCATACATGGGAAAACCAATTGTAGCCGCATGAGGACCATTTTTTCAGCCGCATGAGGAAATATTTATGGCCGTATGCGCATGCTAAAAGATGGGCCGCATGCAAGCATGCATGTAATTAATGCAATTTTTGGAGAATGCATCAGCCGCGTAGCTCCTTAATGCTTTAATGCATTTTTTATGCATTGGTTAATACAATTCCTCAAGCCAGCCGCATAAGCCTTAGGCCAGCCGCATATGCATTCTAGATGGCATTCAAAGAATGCAATTAATGCATTTCAAAGAATGCACCAGCCGCATGGCATCCAAAAATACATTTAATGCATTTTTGATGTATTGAGCCGCATAGCATTCCAGGAATGCATGAAAAGCATTCTTTGATGCATTTTATGCATTAATTAATACATTTCCTTTTTCCTAATGCATTTTTCCCAATGCATTTTGTTAGTGCAGTTCCTAAAGTAGCCGCATGAGCACCTTGTTAGTGCATTTTTCCTAATGCATTTTGTTAGTGTATTTTGTTAGTGCATTTCAAGAATGTATTTTTGTTAGTTCATTTTCTATAGTCAGCCGCATAGGAATGGACTAAATGCATTTAATGCATTTAAGTCCATTTAATGCATGTAATACATTTAAGTCCATAAGAATGCATTAAATGCATTTAAGTCCTTAAGAATGCATTTAATGCATGTAATGCATAAGTCCATAAGCATGTAATGCATTTTTATATGTATACATTTTCTTACTGTAATTTCTTAAATCAGCCGCATATGGCTCCCATCAGCCGCATTCATATTAATACAATATTTTAATGCATGCAAGCATACATTATATATATTAATATATTATTTAGTGTATATTAATACAATGTATATTAATATATTTTGTATATTAATGTATTAAATATATTTGCCTGTTAGCATGCATGTTTATACATTTTGCTCAAGCCGCATATGGCCAAGTGACAGTTGGCCGCATGAAAATTTTCCGAGCCGCATGAGTCCCCCGCAGCCCTTACCCCTTCTAATATTTAAGTACTAAATGTGTACTTGTGCTAAATTAATTGTTTTCTGACACGATGGTGACCCATTGTGGTGCACTTTTGACATGACATGATAGTGGCCCGACGTGGCACACTCCTGACAGTGAACATGACACGACAAGATTGAATGGTCTGGACACCGTGGATGATTGTATTTGTACAATTGAACCGGTAGTGTTTGCATCATGTCTCGGACAGGGATCCCTGAGTACCACGGTCAGGGGTACCTACTGTAAATGGCTAAGGCTAACAACTGGAATAATTCAGTAGTCATGAGACATCTCTCCAGCTACAGACGATCCCGTTATCCCGGCCACCATCGTGGGACTTGCAGCCTGCCGACGAGTAGGGCACAAGTCTAAATTTACTGATATATGGAAAGAATGATGCACTGCTTAAATAAACCCAAATCGCTTGGATAACCTGGATTAGCTGCAGGACTTGTGGCTGGAGGAACATCTCATTGTATGTTGTGATAACCCTAGTTAGCTAATGTAGAAAGCCGTAGTCGCTGATTGGCCCGGTGCGATTGTATGGTGTGATTTCAGTGCTCGATTATTGTAAGCTTGATCGCATGATTGTCACTCTTAACAATAAAGATCAGAGGCGAAGTTCTGTTCAGGCGAAGGGTTACAACCCCGGTCCTTATTTGGTTTAAGGGTTGTAACCTGGCTCCCGGAGCAGTTCTAAGTCCTCTCTTCGTTTATTGTATTATTGTACCCCACGTCATGCTTGTAAAGTTTTACCTTATCAACAAAATTTGGAGACGGAGTTCTATTCAAGTGAAGGGTTACAACCCCGGTCCTTGTTTGGTTTAAGGGTTGTGACCCGGCTACTTGAATAGTTCTCTCGTACTCTATTTTGACGGTTGTTATTCTTTTACTTCAAGTTCTTTTAACTGCTTTAATATCATTTTCTGATGTGCTGGTTTTAGTTCTTAAGTGAAGCCTCCTTGTGGCACTTGCTCTTTCTGGGATCTGACCCAGCTAGTTTTGTGTAGCCAGATTTTGGAGCAACCTCAGAGGATCTACCGACCTTCCAGCCCGATGGTGACCATCAGGCATGACCAGGGCAACGAGTGGGTTAATTTTTGCTCTCCCACTCTATTGTAAAAATTTTATTTTGAGGCGTTTAGCCGGCGAGCACCTGTTAGCTCGTATTGTATGCCTTATTATTGTCTGCCTACGGGCTGTAACATGATTGACAGACCCTAGGGTTGATCATGTATGACTAAACTCTTGTTAGTCCTCACATTTTGTAACGACTAACTTCATGATCAGCTGGATATGTAATATTTTGGGATGCCTTATTATTGTATATTTGGTGATCTTACATCTTGTAACTTTACTTGCTTGCTTGAGATTGAGACATTTAGGCTTGTTATTGACCATAGGAGACTGATGGATTGTAGTTAAACCCTCATGTATCTAGACAGCCGTGACCGTATAGTTGGGTGGATTCCATTTCATTATACGTAGCTGGCTATGTATGCCCTCGCTCTCCAGTATTCTGGTTCTGGGGGGTTACATGGTTTAAGTGGTGGCCCATACAGGTCTTATAAATCAATATATGTGAGGGTTTACCGAATAGATGTCTCAATCAGCACTCGTTCTTGATCTCTGCCCGACTCTTCTAATCCCTGAGATTCTTGACCTGATCACATGCTTGTATCGTTGATCCGTCTTGTTCTGTCCTTATTTTTTTCTATGTCGTCTTCTTCAACGGCATTGTTCCGGGACCTGCTGATCAGCAAGGCGAAGCGCCTCCCGTGGACCAGCAGCACCTAGAAGATCAGGCCCAGTACTCAGGAGCAGCCTCCCGGGTCATGCCTCCCAGAGATTCAGAACCACCGGTGTAGCCTGTAAGGCATGATGATGGAGCATTGGTGGGACTTATCAGGGAGTTGCTAGCATCGCAGGATCGTCGAGGAGATGTCTTGCATCAGGCGGTGGCAGATGCTCTGGGTAGAGGTGGACATCATGAGAACAGTGCAGCGAACAGTTTCAAGCGCCTGAACCCTCCATTCTTTGATGGTAGCGAAGACGCTATCGCTGCTGATGCGTGACTTCAGGACACAGAGGTGATATTGGACGCAGCGAAGACTCCAGAAGAAGAAAAGGTGGCCGTGGTGTGCCTGCAGTTATTGGATCTAGCCCGCAGCTGGTGGGCGGCACAGGCCGTTGGATTGGTGGTGCCTATTGCTTGGACAGTATTCCGAGAGAGGTTCCAGACCAAGTACTTCGATGCGGTGGCTCGGTACGATCTACAGACCAAGTTCACCAATTTGAAGCAGATGGGCAGGACGATCGATGGGTATGCGGTCGAGTTTTCCAGGCTTAGTCGGTTTGCTCCCACCTTGGTGTCGATCGAGTTCGATAGAGCCCAACGATTTCAGCAGGGACTCCACCTAGAGATTTTGTTGGCGGTGGAGCAGTTTGAGCATCAGACTTTTGATGCGGTATTGAGGGCAGCTAGGAGGCATGAGTATACCTCCCAGAGGATTATGGACAGGACCGGAGGTCGAAAGCGATCTCACGGCCAGATGAATCAGTCGTCAGCCCCAGTCCCGGTAGCCAGGGCTTTGACCATTGGAGCTCCGAGAAGGGTAGCTTCAGTTACGTCGGTTCAACATTCAATCCCGACGCACCCTCAGCAGCAGAAGCAGAAGCAGTCTTTCCCCATGGGCTGCTCTTATTGTAGGAAGCCCGGATATGTTGTTTCAGAGTGTCGCAAGGCTCGAGGATTGTGTTTGCTTTGTGGAGCACCGGACCACAAGGTAGGGTCCTGCCCGTTCAGAACTGACTCATCACCAGCCAGGACCAGTTCATCAGTTAGGGGACCAGCCCCAGTACCTGTTCAGTCGCAGTTTTTATCCCCGAGGCCGTTGCCGACGCAGACCCAAGCTTTTCATCAGCAAAGGCCTCAGCAGTTTGCCCAGGCTCAAGTCCAGAATAGACAGCGAGGATTCCAGCAGAGAGGACCGACACCCAGAGGACATGGTCAAGTGTTGGCTTTGACCATGGGAGAAGAAGGAGTGGCACCAGGTGAGGTAGTGGCAGGTTCTATTCTCGTCAACACTTTTCTGGCTTCAGTGTTATTTGATTCTGGTACATCGTATTCATTTATGTCTGTACGATTCTCGACACAGGTAGGGCTGGAGCCCGAGTCGTTATCAGTAAGGCTCAATATACTTACTGGTATTGGTTTTGTGGGAGTAGATAGAGTATTTTTCTCGTGTCGGATCGTGGTTAGCAGTAGAGAGTTTCCCGCTAGGCTGATAGAATTCCCGATGGCCGATGATGTGGTCTTAGGGATGGATTGGTTGAGGGACCAGTATGCTAGGATAGACTGCCATATTGGCAGAGTTATTTTTAGTATTCCCGGCGAGCCAGAATTTTCCTTTTCTCGAGGCAAAGTTGAACCTTCTCCTCCAGTGTTGCGGATGGCCTTAGCAGCAGTGCAGTTACCCCAAATAGTCAAGGAATTTCTAGATGTTTTCTCGGAAGAGCTTCCAGGGATGCCGCCAGAATGGGAGATCGAGTTCACTATCGACTTTATTTCCGGGACAACACCAGTGTCAGAGAGAGTCTACAGGATGGCACCGTCAGAGTTGGAGGTATTATACAAGATGATTGAAGAACTCCGGACCAAGGGATTCATTCATGCAAGTGGATCACCTTGGGGAGCCCCGATGCTTCTTGTGAAAAAAAAGGATGGTCCGTCCAGATTATGCGTTGACTATCGTACCTTGAACTCAGTGACAATCAAGAACAGATATCCTCTTCCCAGGATAGATGACTTGTTTGATCAACTCAGAGGAGCGACAGTATTCTCGAAGATTAATTTGCGGTTGGGATACCACCAGATCAGAGTCAGAGAGCAGGACATTCCGAAGACAGCTTTCAGATCTAGATATGGGCATTGGGAGTTCCTTGTTATGCCCTTTAGAGCAACCAATGTGCCGGCTGTATTCATGGACCTCATGAATCGTATCTTCATGCATTATTTGGACCAGTTCGTGATCGTATTCATAGATGATATCCTAGTCTACATCAAGAGTGAAGTGGAGCATGAGCAGCATCTCAGAGTTGTCCTCCAGATTCTCCGAGAGCACCAGTTGTATGTCAAGTTTAGTAAATGCGAGTTCTGGCTCGATCGCATTTCATACTTGGGTCATATCATCACCAAGGGTAGAGTGGAAGTGGATCCCCAGAAGATAGTGGCTATTGAAACATGGCCAGTGCCCCGCACAGTTGCAGAAGTTCGTAGTTTTCTTGGATTAGCCGTCTATTACCGGAGATTTGTTTCGGACTTTGCTCGGATTTCAGTACCACTGACGCAGTTGACCCGCAAGGATGTGCAGTTCGCTTGGACAGCAGAATGTCAGGAATCTTTTGAGAAGCTGAAGCGAGGCTTGATGACGGCACCCGTTCTCACACTTCCAGATGGGACCGGAGGATTTTCAGTGTACTGTGACACTTCAGACAAGGGTTTAGGATGTGTTTTGATGCAGCATGGGAAGGTAATAGCTTATGCGTCACGTCAACTTTGTGATCATGAGAAGAATTACCCAACCCATGACTTAGAGCTGGCAGCAGTAGTGTTTGCACTTAAGTTGTGGAGACACTACTTGTATGGAGATAGGGTAGAGATTTTCACCGATCACAAGAGCCTGAAGTATGTGTTCACCCAGAAGGACCTTAACATGCGTCAGAGAAGATGGATAGAGCTACTTGTGGATTATGATATCAACCTGCAGTATCACCCTGGGAAAGCCAATGTTGTGGCAGATGCATTAAGCAGGAGAGCCGGAGTTTACCTTCTGACAGCACAACCAGAGTTGTTAGCAGATCTTCAGAAGATGGGTATAGAAGTTGTCCTTCCTACTAATGTAGCATTGATGGCCAGCATACAAGTACAGTCCAGTATAGTTGAGAGGATCAAGATAGCTCAGTCCTCCGATTCTAAGCTTCAGCGGCTTAGAGCAGAATGTGAAGCAGGACGACGACCAGAATTATGCATTCACGAAGACGGTACACTTCGACATGGTAAGCGTCTTTGTGTACCCAGTAGAGATATTAGACATGAGGTCATGGCGGAAGCTCACAGTTCTCAGTATTCAATACATCTCGGTGGCATGAAGATGTACCGTGATATCCGTCAGCACTTTTGGTAGAATGGCATGAAGAGGGAGATAGCTCGATTTGTCTCTCGGTGTTTGGTTTGCCAACAAGTCAAGGCTGAACACCAGAGACCAGCTGGACTTCTTCAGCCCTTGCCGATTCCAGAATGGAAGTGGGAGCATGTAACCATGGATTTCGTGACTGGATTACCCAGATCCCCCGCCGGTAGAGATGCTATTTGGGTTATAGTTGACAGGCTCACGAAGGTGGCTCATATTCTTCCATTCAGAGTGGGTCAGTCGACGGCCCAGCTAGCAGAGATGTATCTTCGGCAGATTGTCAGATTCTACAGTATACCAATCAGTATCACCTCGAACTGGGATTCAAGCTTTACGTTGTACTTTTGGCGTAGCTTACAAGAGAGTTTGGGAACTCACCTCCAGTTTATCTCAGTTTATCACCCGCAGACAGATGGTCAGTCGGAGCGCACGATCCAGACTCTGGAGGATATGTTAAGATCTTGTACACTCGACTTCGATGGTTCGTGGGAAGATCACCTGCACCTGGTAGAGTTTTCGTACAACAACAGTTTCTAAGCTAGTATCCAGATGGCACCGTTCAAGGCCCTGTATGATAGGAAGTGTAGATCCCCACTAGCCTGGGACGATATGGGAGAGAGGCAGATGCTTGGTCCAGAGATGATCGCTCAGACAGTTGAAGTGGTCAGGAGAGTTAGAGATCATCTTCGCGTTGCACAAGATCGTCAGCACCATTGGGCCGATTCTCATTGGCGTCCCCTTGAGTTTTCTGTCGGCGACCATGTATTCCTGAGGATCTCGTCTAACCGTGGCGTCATTCGTTTCGGCGTACGGGGAAAGCTTAGTCCTAGGTATATAGGGCCGTTCGATATTCTGGAGCGAGTAGGAGACGTATCCTATCGTCTCGCTCTTCCGCCGTCTCTGAGTGAGGTACATGACATGTTCCATGTATCCCAAATACGACGGTATATCCCGGACCCGAGCCACATCCTGGATCATTCGGAATTGGTTGTTGGTACCAACCTTTCGTATGAAGAGAGGACCGTTGTTTGCCATTAAAATTGTTTGATTACAAATTTTAATACAAACAGAACAGTGTTATACTATAGGACTTAGATGTAGTCCTAGGAGTACACTTTTGTTTATCTGGGTCCCTTGTGCCAATGGAGCGAGTGGTAATGCGTTGACTCCGTTGACGAGCTGACGACGGTTATCGGTTCTCTGAAGGATTGGATTGCTCTGGGTGCTGGAGCTTGCTGAGAGGAGAAAGACGTTGATTATCTGTATCTGCCTCTCTGGTGGTCTGTAAGTTCTCTGTCTGTTCCTTGTGTGTTCTGTGCGTGGGTGAGTAGGAAATGATCCCTTTATTTATAGCTGGGCAGGTTGGCTGCTCATGCGCGCATATGTAGGATGTGCCGGTGCATGTGGACGCCACGTAGAGATTGATGATGGAAGCGCATAGACGATACGCCCTGATCGAGGGGGTTGACTTTTTTATGTTGCTGTTGTGAACCGGCACATAGCAAAGAAGAAGATCTTTCTGTTGCTGAGATCTTGGGTGAGTTGAGTCAAAGGACACGTGTCGTCGACTTATGGCTCGGAGATCTCGGATTTGATGGAGGAATGATCTGGTGGGATGCGCCTAGGATTGGGCCCATGAGGATCGTAACCTTTAGGAGTCACGAACCATTCTGGGCGCATGGCTTTTGAGGCGCATGCACAGCTTTAATGGCGACTTTTCTTCTGTCTTTTTAGGATCAGAGAGCAGTCTGGGGCGCATGGCTTTTGAGGCGCATGCGGATGGTTGGGTGGCCACGTGGCAGTAGCCGTCGGAGTAAGGTCATGATGATGCTGACGTCGCCGACGCTTCATTTTTTGAAAAAGCTGTCAACTGTTCAGACTTTGGGAGGTGTGCTGCCAACTCTGTCAGTTCAACATTTAATGTTTCTGACATTCGATGGACAGCTGAGGGGGTGCGTCGATTGGCATTCCACTGGGTATAGGGACTCATGGGGGAGCATCTTCTGTGATGTACTTGGTATTGGAGGGTGCGTCTGTGTGATACGCCTGATGTTGAAGGGCGCGTCTGTGTGATGCGCAGGCTGGCCGGCACATCCGCTTCGTGACACGTTCTTTAATGCAGCGACTGTTACGTTCTTCGAGTGCTTTAAATAGCCGTTTTGATTTGGCTGAATTCGAAGCGTCCGGTTCATCCATTAAATGTAAGTTCATTGCATGGAATTCGGAGAGCCATCCACCTGGCGCGTGGGTTTGATCTGCCCGGCCTATAAATAGTGGCATGGAGAGAAGGTTTGCTTCTCGTTCTCTCACGTACTTCCAACATAAACTTGGGTACTCGAGTGCATTCTGTTGACGAAGTGCTCCCGAGGGTGAAGATGAGACGCCATGTCATCATTGATGCACTTGAAGGTGACTGTTACATCCAAAAGACGGAGTCGAGGGCTTCTGAGGCAGGCGAAAGGTGCCTGTTGCATCCAAAGATAGGGATGCTCGGGTCTCGTTTTCGTTATTCCGGAAGAGCCGTAGATCGGAATGGCGGTGCTAGGCTCTTTCTTCATTCAAAGTGGGCGTTGCCCACTCTGGTGGGTTTGGAAGCTGCTCCTTTAGCCGCGGTTTCGATCACGATCTTTCTTGGCCTTTGGAGGCTCTTTCGAAGCCTCCCCTGGCCACAGATTTGCGGTGCTCTTCTCTTCCATGGTTCCAGCCAGAGGGTTAAATGCTTCATTAGTCGAAGTACTTATCAGGTGAGCATGGCTGGAAGAGCGGCACATAACTGGGCTGCTGAAGGGATGCACATAACTGGGGATGCACATAACTGAGCTGCTGAAAGGATGCGCCCTGCTGGATGCGCATGGAGGGATGCGCCTGGTTGAAGGCACATGGTATTTGCTGCGCCTAACTGGAGGCGCATGGTGGTTGCTGCGCTTGTCTTGAGGCGTATGGTGGCGGCTGGCTGTAGACTTAGGATCTTTCCTTTGTAGAAATTCTCCTTTGTACAACCTTTTCTAGACATATAATAGACTTTTATGCATTAAATAAAAAGTCCTATTTCAATGGCTATACTTGTTGTTTTTGCTGTGAAGTACTTTGTCTGAGCTCTAGCGCATGTAGTATCTGGCGCGTGGGCTTTCTGTTTGTGAAATTCCATGCTTCTACAAGACCCCCTTCAAAGTTTTTAAAACTTTTGAATAAGTTTTGGAATACTTTGAATAAGAAGCATGGAGATCAGGGCATATGACTGTTGGGGTGCATACCTGTTCGGGCGCATGCTCCTCTCAGTTAATGCATATGATGATGCCTCGGTAACCGAAAAGATTAATGATGATCTTTTGGCTTTATTTGCTGTTATCTCTTTACAGGACCCGAGGCGACGGCTAAGATCACTCGTCATCAGTTCACGCGTGCGACCAAGCCCTATAAATAGGTGAGAGATGGAGAGAGAGAGAGTTCTTCTTCTCTGTGCCTTTGCTTTCTTTAGAGTCCTTCTTTAAAACCCTAACTTTTTCTTTTTGAGAGAATGGCTCCCAAGACTCCCCGCGGCAGTGCTGGCAAGGAAAAAGAGCCGGCGGATTTCGCCGACGAGGATGCTCCTATCACCCTTGCGACTCCAGCCAACGTTCGTCCCGCGGTGACAGGTGGGTGTCGTCTTCCACCACTTCTGCCGACGCGTATGGACTTCTGTCCTGATGATACGCCGAGGTTTTATTCCGCCGACGTGCATAGGTTTAGGCCTTTATTATACACCGAGGTTTAATTGCTGACGCGCATGGGTTTTATACCCTGATGATGCAACGAAGCCTTCACTGACGCGCATGGGCTTACGCCCTGATGATGCGCCGAAGCTCCAATGCTGATGCGTATGGGTTCATACCCTGATGATGCGCTGAAGCTGAAGCACATGGGTTTACACCCTGATGATGCGCCAGGCTGCTTGACACCTTTTGTCTTTTTGCCTGACTTCTACTTTTGTTGTGTCAGGGTCGATGACGATCCCTTTGCTGAATGAGGTCCTCCTGGATGCTTCACTTTGTCAAATGGGAGTTGATTTTGATGAGGCGGTGATCAACCCTGCGAAGGATGCTATCTTACAAAACCAACCTCGTGAGAGAATGCTGCAAATCCAGAACCAGTTGCCGATTTTCCTCCAGAGTATGATGGAGAGTGGTAAACTGAAATCTGCTGAATCTGAGGATGTGACCTTCTTAAAACCTGCCTTCTTGTTCGGCGACCGACTAGTCTCTTCTGAAGCGAAGATACTGAAGATCAGAGAAGACTGGTTCTTTTCTGCAAAAGGCATGGTTTTATACATGCGGCAAGTTGACCGCCAGTTGCCGCTGACGGCCTTTTATCATTTGGCTTCGAAGAGAAGGATGTGCTGGGAACTTACTCCTTCTCAAGGAGGGGCCCTGGGAGGTACCCTTTCGATTGATGCTACCTCGAACCAGAGAGATACCTTGGCCGCTTCGCGAGCCGGTTCCTCGTTTAGTTGCCGAACCTTGCGTCCCGGGAGCCTCTACAGTGAAGTCCCAAGCGACACGTTTCCCTTCAGTGCTCCGACTTTTACAAATCGGATGCTGACATCGAAGGTCATGTATCCAAAAGGGGGCTTTAGAGTCGAAGGTTGGTGTCACTACATCCCGAGGTGGGACGAGCTGACCATTTGGGTGCTTTCAAAGTTCAAAGCTGAGCTTAAGGAGATTGGGCTGACGGCCGCCATTCGGGCCACGCAGGCCGACGTGGATCTCAATAAGCCTATGTTCCTTGCACTCTTGGAATTATTCAACGCCCAGACTGGCAGCTTTTTTACTTCGGTGGGGGAGTTGGGGTTGGCTCTCCATGAGATGTACGAAGTGTCCAAGCTTCCTTGGGGCTCGGAACCGTACGAGGAATATTTTTCGTCAAATGAAAAGATCCAGGTTCTGGAAGATAAGGACCCGGAGATTATGGCTGTTTTCAAAGAGGTGGCGAGCCATCATTATCTGATGCACCGGAGGGACAAGGGCAAGACCCAGCCTTATGTGACTGCTTGGAGGGATTATGTCTTCAAGCAGGATTTGGCAGATTCTTCGAGGATCCGGTTTACGACTCCGTAAGGACTGAAGCCCGCGAAAGTGACTTCTGAAATAAGCCGGCTGGACGAGAGGACCCCTCATTCCAATGAGAGTGGCGAGAATGTGTATAGCTGCTTCTGGCACTGTGCGCACCGGATGTCGTCAAAGGCGGTGTTGACGGCCTACTTGATGATATGGCTCCGGGATTGCGTGTTTGCAGGTGGATCCGGTGCCGTAGAGAGGGTACATCGGAACCTCATTTTGTCTGCCGTGAAGTTGGCCTTTGGACGACCTTTAGCTCTCCTCCCCACGATGGTGTATAACCTGTTGCAGGGTTTGAGGTCCTTTGCTGACGATGTGATCCACGAAAAAGGTAACAATGACAACTTTCTCCGGGCCGAGCTGCCCTTCCATTATCTTATGGGATGGCTGATTTTGCATCATCCGAACGTGATGAGTCCCGGTCCGGAGGAGGATCATGTTGAAGGAGATGCCTTCATACGCCGCTTCTACAAGAGGAAGTGGTTATACACTGGCGTTCCCGTTTGCAGAAGGGTTTTATCCTACCTTCAGGGGTGGAAGATTGTCAAGGTTGGCCCCATCTTCAAAGATTTTGAGGCCGATCAAGATTTGATTGACTCTGGCGAAGATGCGATTACTTTGGTGAAATGGGGTTTTCGTTGGTTGCAAAGCATTCGGCCTTCTCACTTGGTCTACCGCAACCAAAATAGATGTTATCTGAAGCCATATCTGTCCAGCCGATTTGCTCGCCAGTTTGGCTATACCCAACTAATGTTGCGGAATCCCAGTAGCAGTCTGGGATTCATCGGTAGTTTGCTGGATGGAGCTCGGGGCTGGCAATATTACAATGCCGGGTGTACTGGTGTTCAGTTTACGGCGCCCGTCCGCAACCCTCGGCCACAGATCCTGTATTCGGCTGCCAAGCTGTATTGCACTATGAATACTACGTCTCCTGGTTATGATAGGGAGACTAGTTTCATCATTGGAACTCAGCTGGAGGCCACGGCGAACATGTTGATGGCAGCCCGATCATATCGTCCACCAGAATTGGCAGGATATCGGGCTGCTGCTGCAGCACCAGTGAAAGATCCGTCTGTTGGAAAGAGGCGGGCCGACACAGAAGCTGGTTCTTCTGTACCAAAAAGGCCAAGAAAGACGTCGACTCCAAAGGCTACAGGAGTGCCACTTGTAACGCCAGCGGGATCAGTTCCTGTTGAGGTAAGGAGACCTCCGAAATTCTGGTTCATCTTGTCATTTTGATGACCTATGCTTTTCTTCCCGTAGGGATCGTCGAAGAAGAAGACCCGTGTTTTAAAACCGGGTGTTAGTAAACCGAAGGAGGTGGCAAGCTCTTCTGATGAGCGCATTCCCCCGATGATAATGTCTCCCGTAGAGGAGAATCCCGAAGATGTTCCTGCGAAGGTTTTAGTATCTCCTGTCGAGGTTGCAACAACTTCCGGGAAGGTACAATCTGCCTTGGAGGCCTTGGACGTTGAGGGTCCTACGGACTCGAGGCATCTTGATGATGAAGTAGATTGAAGTTCGTCACCTTCCGATGACGTCCCTCCAGAGCTGCAAGAGTCTGTTGCGGGGACAACAGAGGTAGTTGGAACAGAGGAGAGGGTTGATTTCCATCCTTGTCATGATGAGGGAAGGTCAGTTGTATCATTGCCGAGCCCTACCCCAGTCTCACCCGTGGAAGTTGAGGTGGCTACCGATCAGGAGGTAGCGACAGATCCTGTCCCTGCAGAGGGACTTGAGAAGGATGAGACTCATCCGCCAATCCTGTCTCCCGGGGTGGGCCAGGAGATGAGTGTTGATCTCCCCGTTCTGCCAGGGGAGGTACTGACCGCTGATAGGACGTTGGAGGCAGAAGAGGTGGCTGTTGACGTCGGTGGTTCTTCCGAACTTGAGAAGGGTAAGGGTGTGGAAACCCTCCATTGCTCCTTCTACTTGGGGTACTATCTCGACGCCTGTGCCGGCTTCCTCTGTTCTTTCAGCTCCTCGAGCTAGCAGCCCAGCCCCTGTTGATGAAGAGCCTATTGATGCTGAGGTTCCAACCTCACGGGTTGAGGTTGGCGGATCTTCTTCCGGTCCGCTAACTACAGTAGCTCCTCCAACTCCTGTTATGACGCCGCAGGTGCTGGCGGACGCAGATGAATATGTGAAATTCATCGTTGAAGGAGTGTATAAAATGCTGCAGAGGGGTGTATCTGCGGTGATGGATGCCAACGGGAGCTTTGCGACGACAAGAACTCTGGCAATGTCTTTTATCGAGCTGATTCGTGTTCACCAAGGCCACGACCATATGGCCGAGATCTTGGAGGCTTCGGTGATCGAGTTGGACCAGCGGCTCGCGGAACTTCAGTGCATCCAGCGAAATGACCTTTCCGTCTTGATAGATACGGAGAAGGGGAAGCTGATCGTCGAGATTGAGTCTTCCTACCAGGCCACCGTGAGTGTCTGGGAGCGCGAGGTGGCTGAGACTGAGGCTGCGGTAGAGCAGTTGTCTCAGTCCATAAAGGAGACAATGGAAATGCGAGCTGCGTTGGACGCTAATATCGCAGAGATCAACGCCCAGATACGCCGTCTTGAGGACCAACGGGCTCGACTCCAGTTAGATGCCGAACGTGTCCACGTTGAACACGTAGCATTCAAGAAAGAGGAAGCCACTTTCACTCAGCGGACTCTTGTCCTGGCTCGGCAGCGACAACAGCTTGATGAGAAGCATGAGAATGATACTTCCGCTGAGTCTGTTGAATTGATGCGTCAAGAAGCTGAGCGTCGAGTCCTGGCGACTGTGGAGACTCATACAGCAGACTTGAGGCGTCGTATTGAAGAGCTTTCGGCCAACCCTGGGGATGTTTAGGGGTCGTAGTCTCTTCTCTTTTTTTTGTTTTTGCAGCTCTTGCTGGAGGATAGTGTAGTTCTGTACTCTCTCTTTTTTTAGAAAATAAAGAAGTACGCAACTTTTTTGTGGTGTGTTCATTTTTGTTATCATGAACTTGATGATTTGTGTGGACCTATTATCTTTTGCGCACCTTGGCCTTTAGGTACAGATAATAAGTTTGAAGGAACCAACATGTTTGCTCAGAGGTAATGTGGATGTGACAATCATTGGGGTTCAAATGATAGAATCTTCCTACTCAGAGGTATTATGGACGTGGTAGGAATGATCCTGGGGGATACGCTGAACAACTCAGAGGCAATGTGGACGTGGAAGTTCTGCGATCAATGTACGACAATGCAGGGGTTGTTTATACGAGATGTTTACTCAGAGGTAATGTGGACGTGGTAAACATGAAGGATAGCGTAGGCTTACGAAGTGTAAGATTCCGCTTTGTGGGGTGTAGAAGGACAACTCAGAGGTGATGTGGACGTGGTTGTCTTTCTACTGGAGGATACTACGGAACAGCTGGGTTCCGGCAGCGTATGGTTTTGTTGGAAGGGAATTGTCTGTGAATCCTGATGATTGGATCCACCGATCCCCTGATGGAAGCACATATCTGAAAGATATCAAGAGTAGTACTTCTTCAGTAACTTACCGTTGATGGGCATCATGAACAAGTCCCGATTGGGTTTGGCGAGGCGGTAAGCACCGTTTGAGTATACCGTCTCAATGATGAAAGGTCCTTCCCACTTGGGCTCGAACTTTCCTGGTGTCTTGTGAGTTAACACCATCGGCCTCCTGACTGCCAGAACCAGGTCGCCAACTTGAAAAGTTCTTAGTTTGACCTTCTTGTTGAAAGCCTGTGATATATGGGCTTGGTAGAGTTCGATACGTTGTTGAGCCAGGAGACGCTTCTCGTTGAGTGCCTCCAGTTCCCGCAGACGACGACGTTGATTGTCCTCTTCTGTGAGTTTGTTTGTGATTGCTACACGGAGTGAGGGTATTTGGATCTCGAGAGGCTGTACCGCTTCACTCCCATAGACCAGGGAGAATGGTGTGTTGTCTGTTGGGGTTCGTACCGTTGTGCGGTAGGACCAAAGACATTCGCCAAGCTTTTCATCTCAATCGCGTTTGTTGGATGACATGACCTTTTTGAGCAGCCTAACGATAGTTTTGTTGAACGCCTCGGCCAATCCGATTGCTGCCGGATTGTAGGCGGTTGAGGCCACGTTTTGGATACGATTCTTGTCATAGAACCTGCTGAAAATATGGCTGATGAACTGAGAACCATTGTCATGGATGATCCGCCAGGGTACTCCGAAGCGGTAGATGACATGGTGTTTGATGAAGCTGACCACCCTGGAGCTCTTTACTTCCGCCAATGGGACCGCTTCTGCCCACTTGGAGAAGTAATCGATAATGGCCAGGATGAAGCGGTGCCCCCTTGATGAAGGAGGGGTGATCGGTCCTACAATGTCTATGCTCCAGGCTTCGAAGGGCTAGGAGGCGACTGTAGGATGTAGTGGTTCTGACGGTGTATGAATGAAGTCTGCGTGAAGTTGGCACGCATGGCACTTCTTAGCATAGTCGACAACATCAGCGGCCATGGTTGGCCAGTAGTAGCCCATGCGCCGTAGTCGGTCCTGCAGCTTAGGCCCAGGTTGATGAGCTCCGCAAGTTCCGTCATGAGCTTCTCGAAGAGCTTCGGTTGCCTTTTCATTGGACAAACATCGAAGGAGAAGTCCATCGTAGGAGCATCGGTACAACATTTTAGTAGTTGTATCATAGTAGAATCGAAGAGAACGTCTCCTGACTGAGACGGCTTCCTTCGGGTCCTCTGGGAGAATTCCGTAGACGGCGAAGTCGATGAACGGGAACCTCCAATCTCGGACGTTAATACCAGTACTTGTCGGTATGGCGTGGGCCACCCGTAAGCATAGGTTGTTTCTAGGACAAACCAAGTCTCGGCCAACTACCGTGACGTAGTGTTGAGTCCCAAGGGGTGCTGCTAATGAGGCTGCGAGGCCAGCCAGAGCATCAGCCTCTAGGTTTTGTAGACGAGGTACGTGTTCGATGAAGAACCCGGTGAAGGTTGAAATGATGTTCAATGCAACTTCATGGTAAGGGATCAGATCTTCATGGCGAACCTCGTATTGCCCTCGGATCTGGTTTACGACGAGTTTCGAGTCGCCGTAGGCTTCCAGACGATCCACCCCCAGCTGTTGTGCCAGCTGGAGTCCCATAATGAGCGCGTTGTACTCGGCAACATTGTTGGACCACGGTTTCGAAAGAGAGTAAGCACGCTGGATGACCAGCTGATCGGAGGAGACTAAGACTACCCCCACTCCTACGATGATCTGGCCTTTGGGGCCTGTTCTTGAAGCACCATCGAAAGACATCTGCCAGACGGAGCTTCCTTCGGTGACGTTTGATTCTTGAACCTCATCCGGGATGTCTTCATAGAGTCTTGAGGACTCCGGAATGGGGTGTACGGCTAAAAAGTCGACCAGGGCCTGACCCTTAACGGCTTTTTGTGGCACAAACACCATGTTGTATGGTGTTAGCAGGATCGCCCATGTAGCTAGCCGGGAGTTTAATGACCCTGGCTTCGTCATGAGGACTCTGAGTGGATTGACTCGGAAGATGACATGAATTGTCTGGCCCGAGACGTAATGGCGAGTCTTCTGGATGGCAAACACCAAGGCCAAGCACTCCTTTTCAACGGGGTTGTACCGGTGTTCGGCCCCGATGAGCGTTCGACTGAGGTAGTAGATTGCTTGCTCGTAGCCCGCATCGCTGTTTTGAGCCAGCAGAGCGCCAAGGGAATGATCCATGGCACGGATGTAGAGAAGAAATGGTTTACCGGCGATAGGTGCTACCAGGACTGGCGGGCTTGTCAAGTAAGCCTTGATGTCGTCGAAAGCCTTTTGGCACTCCTCTGTCCAGACATAAGAGACTCCCTTCTTCATGAGCTGAGTAAAGGGTTGACATTTACCGTAAAGGTTTGCTATGAACCTCCGAATGTATGCCAGACGACCCTGTAAGCCCCGAAGTTCTCGAAGATTCTTCGGAGGGTCCATGTTGAGGATGGCTTTGGTCTTCTCGGGATCAACATGAATGCCTTTCGTCGTGATGACAATGCCCAAGAATTTTTTGCTCGAAACCCCCAGGAAGGATTTAACGGGGTTCATCTTGAGTTGATGTGCCCGCATGAGATCGAAGACTGTCTTCAGGTCCTGTAGGTGATCTCCTTTGAGGCGGCTCTTGACTGCGATGTCGTCAACATAGCATTCGACTGTCTTGCGAAGATGTTGACGGAAGATGGTGCTCATAGCTCGTTGGTATGTCGCACCGGTGTTTTTCAAGCCGAAAGGCATCACTGTGTAGCAGAAAACACCCTTTGGAGTCCTGAATGACGTGTTTTTCGCGTCATCGGAAAACATCTTGATTTGATTGTAGCCTGAATACCCGTCCATGAAAGACATGCGTTCGAAGCCAGACGTGTTGTCGATCATCACGTCAGTGATTGGAAGCGGGAATTCGTTCTTCGGGCAAGCAGAGTTGAGATCCCTGAAGTCGATACAGACTCGTATCTTTTCATTCTTTTTGGTGACAGGTAGGACGTTGGCTACCCAATCTGGGTGTTGTTCCTCACGGATGAAGCCACTGGTCAAGAGCTTGTCCACCTCTTGATCGATGGCATTCATGATGTCCGACCGGAAGCATCGCTGTTGTTGTTTAATAGGCATGGCATCGGGTAAGATGTTCAACCTATGCATTGCGATCTGTGGATCGAGTCCTGGCATGTCTTCGTAGCTCCAGGCGAAGACGTCGATATACTCCTTAGCCAGTTGGATTAAAGACTCTCGATCTTCTCCTTCTAGGCTTTTGCTGATGAATATGGGTTTGGAAGAAGACCCGTCCCCAAGGTCGATCTGCTCGACTTCGTCTTCGGTAGGAGGTTCACGTAACTCGAAACGAGACTCCCATTGTTCTCCTAGGTGTTGAGCCCAGGGTTCTTCTTCGAAGGGTTCCGGCGCTTGGTCTTCGCCATCATCTTTTTGAGGTTGTGCTGATGTCATGTTAGCTGACAGCACTTTCCTGAAGACTGATCCGATACTGGTATCGGAATCCCAAGTCGATGCTTCAGACGAGTGGGAATGTTCTACGTCTTCTGCGTCTAAACTCTCTGGAGTTGATGGCGACGTGACATAGCCTACCCCCCGTCGAGTCCGATTGTAATAGTCCTGCGGCTTTCCTTTAGATGTTGGAAGCCGGAGAGGGAGACGTCGATCCTTGCCGTAGTTTAGGCCTTTGTTGCTTTTCAGGTCGTAGCCCATCTTTTGGATGATGTGCTTTGCCGTATCCGTGTACCGATAGACTTGTATTCTGCCGGTATCAGGTTCTGGCTTGAGTGGCGGGAGGTCTTGATGACGTTCGACTTTGCCAAAGATGATGGATCCTTCGTCTCGACTTCGTGGAGGGACTATGTAACAGACTCCTTGAGACGGGACTACTCGATTTACATGATGGACGGTCGTTATTTGTGTTTGTAACGACCGTAGAGCGTTATCTAATGTATACATGGCATTCCAATATGGAAGGCAAGAATAATTAAAAGATACTCTATTATTGATAAAATACGAGATTTTATCCCATGGGATTACATTGTCCAAGGAGGGTGCATCTACATCAGCAGAGATATATTCGCCAAGCTCCTCATCTGTAAGCACTGGGGTTGGATCAGGAGATTCCACCATAGCTTTGATCTTAGGGTCTGAGAGGGTTATGTGAGCCCTCTCTGGCATCTTGGATGACTGCGGCGGCTTGCCCTTAAGACGCACCTTCAGAGGTGCCTCAATTACGGCTCCAGTGATTGGTGCTTTCCCCTGTAATTTTGCCACCAAAGGAGCCGATATTTGAGGTGGCTTTCCCTTGAGGCATATCTTCAGGGGAGCTTCAGGAGTTGGTGCTTTTCCTGGTAGCTTGATGCTCATTGGAGGCACCTTCTGGGGCGGTTTGGCCTTGAGTCGGATCTTCAAAGGGGCATCGGAAGTCATCTCAGGCTCCATGTTCGGCTCAACTGCCGTCTCTGCCTCGTCATCAGCATCATTGGCCTCCTTCTCGTCAAGTGACTTGTACAAGTCGGAGTCGGTGAAGTAGGCTTCAATCCCTTTGAAAGGGTCGATATCTGCGAACTCCGTCCGGATGACGCCATTGGTGGATACGTACTTCATGCATTGGTGGAGCGTGGATGGCACCACCATGTACTCATGGACCCACGATCGACTGAGCAGGATGTTGTAGTTGACCTCGGCATCCACAACGTAGCAGGTCACCTCGGTTCTGAGATTACCGATGTGACACTTCAGCCGAAGTTTGCCCAGCGGTTGGCTTTTGCTAGCGTTGAAGCCACTGATGGTTGTGTTGGAGGGCGCCAGCCGGTACATTGGGATCCCCAGTGTTGATAGCAGCGCCTTCAGAATGATGCTGAGAGAAAACCTCGGATCGATTTGAATCCGGTACACCTTGACTGAACCGATATACCCTGTATAATACAGCGGTCGGTTATGTCGGTGGTGCTTGAGCAGCATGTCTTGTTGGGTGAAGGTTATGTTTGGGATAATTTCATCCGCACAATGACAGTGCGCACAAGTAGTTGGGAGGTCTTCAGGCTGCTTGACCTGACAGAGAAAGGATTCGACATCCTTCAGAGCTTCACAGAGAGCTTCTCGGGAGTCTTTGGAAAGACGCAGGAGCTCGAACAAAGATAGACGGGCAGGAGTACTGGCCAGTTGTGCCAGTATGTCGAAGTTGTGGGGCTTGGCTAGCCCCGAAGCATTCTCCTTTCGTAGAGGTCTGTCGAAACGAGCCTCCACCTGCTTCTGCTTATTGGCTGCTAAGGGCTTAGACGGGCCCTCTTCCTGGACAGCAGGGATGATGCAAGAAGGTACCACCTCGACGGCAGCTTCGTCGGGTTGGGCATTCTGTTGTGCACGCGTCTGCACAGGGAGTGCCTCTTCTGTTGAAGAAGAGATCATGCGGCAAGACTTGATCTTCCTACCTTTGGATTTGGAGGTAGATTGAGTCACCTCGGAGACGAGGTCGGGGTGGACCCACAGGACCTCTCCTCGAGATGTGGTGAGTGGGATGAGTCCACTCGCATTGTCACGGGTAGGTGGTAAGTTAACCACCTCTATTGTCGCCTTAGGGATGGGGACGACGCCATCTTGTGTGGTAGTTGGCGGCAAGGTGCCGAACTGGAGTGACACCACATTGGCTGACAACGTCTTCTCTTCGTAGTCGACGGAGATTATATCTGCATTGATCATGCGCTGGATGTAATTTTTGAGGACATAACAGTCCTTGGTCGGGTGTCCGACAAATCGATGGTAGTAACAGTACCTCGGGTTGTCCACTTTCCCAACTTCATCGGGCCGCTTTGGGTCTGGTAGCTTGATCTTGTCACCCTGCTTCAGTATCAAAAAGTTGCAGGGTGTCTTCGTCGTTGAACGAATAAACCTCCTTGGGCCGTGGTGCAAGTGGAGGCTTCTGAGTAGGCGCAGATGCGCCTTTTGAGGCATTAACAGTCAATGCCTGCTTTCCCTTTGTCTCTCGTCCGGGGTTGTTGGCTGCAGACCTTTTCCCCTTGTCATCAAAGGCAGGGAAGCTGACCCCCAGAAGACGTGCATTGGCCGTCTTCTTTTCTGCGACTTCTACTTCGATGATCAGGGAGCTCCAGTCGGGAGGAGGAGTAGAGTTGAGCTAGAGCTTGAATGCAGGCAGCATGTTCATACTGCAAGAGGAGAGGAGCGCATGTTCCGGCATGCCTGGAGGTAGTCTGAAGCAGGCATATCGGAAGCGTTCGATGAATACCCAAACCGTTTCCTTCTCCTTCTGGCGAATCTCTATGAGGGATGCCATCGTCATGTCCTTCCCGCCGTCGTAGAAGCGGTCGAGGAAGAGGCGCGTCAAGTCGTCGAAGGATGATATGGAATTGTCGGGGAGGCTGCAGTACCAGTCATACGCCACTCCCTTCAATGCTCCGACAAATATGCTAGTGAGGAGCGCGTCCACCTTCGGAAGATGTCCCGTTTGGGACTGGAAGTACGTCAGGTAGCGACGCGGAGAGTCCTTCCCGTCGTACGGCGTCAGTATTTGTGGTTTATACTTTGGAGGATAAACCACCTTGTTCCACTCGAGGGGATAAGGCTGGGGAATGCCCATCTTCTGGCGCTCCTCTTGCCTGTTCTTGGACTCAAAGCGCTCCCGCAAGTCCTTGATCATTTCGACCACATCCACCATGGAGCTGGGAGTCGGGGAAGGTGGTACCACCTGGAGTTGAGCGTTTGAGGGATCAGACGTCCGGGGTACTTCTCGGCGATCTGTGTCTGAGGATACCCGTTGAAGGGGTACACTCGACTCCCCATTGGCCCCTGGGTCGGGACCGGTCGAAGGTGTTCGGGTCAAGACCGATCGTATTTCAAACACCGCCTGAGTCAGTGTTTGCATAGAAGCGGAGAGGGTTTTGAGTCCTCCCTCTAATGTATCTATGCGCTGGACGATGTCCTGCGGCGGCGCATCAGACTCGGAATCACCCCCAGCCATGTATACTGTCATGACGGGAGTGGATGGATTGGTTGAGGCTTCGCTCTCGGCCTCACTCTCATGTAGGGGAGTCGCCTCTCCTGGAGTTTCATCTTGACCACCTCCAGCCCCGTTCTGGAGGTCATTCTCGACGAGCACATCTACAAGGGCTTGATTACCCTCAGCTTCGTCTTGAGGGGCCTCTTCGTCTCCGGAACTACCCCCAGCTGTGTTCTGGGGGACATCCTCATTTTGAGGGGCTTCTGGGAGGCTGACTTCGCCTCGAGGATGAAGATCCACCGCAGCTGTGCTTTAGACATCTTCGTCTTCGGAAGGAGGCTCAACAAGGGTCTTGCTACCCCCAGCTTCCTCCAAGAACTTCTTCCTCGACCGAGTGCCTTCGAACACTCCGGAGGACGAGACAGCTGCCTTGGTTTTCTTCGGCTGGCTTTTGGATGAGGACGAGGAATTGCCAGTCGTCTTCCGGACTGACGAGGAGTTGGAGATCACGTTGCATGAAGCAACCCTTGGCTCCTCTTTTGTTGACACCTTTATCCCAAGGCGATGTCGGAGGGGTGTCGATGATTGCAGCCGCTGGAAGACTGACTGCCTCGGTGGTACTGCCGCCTTGCAACAGCAGTTGATGGTGACCACCGCACAAGTATGCCCCGTGAGAGGCGCATCGTGCTTGTTGGTCGACTCTCCTAACCAGCGCTTGTGAGTGATCACGTTACGCAGGTCGTTGGAGGAGAGTGCTACCTTCACACCCCCTTCAGGCGCATGGCAAGGACAAACGCCGGGGTGGTCAGGTGGGTGCTGCGCCCCCTGATCTAATACCAAACAGGCATCTCGATCAGTAGTGGGGGAACCACAACATTTGAAGTGACTTGAACGGACCTCAGACGCACAACCAGAGGAGGCGCGGGAGTTCAAGACCACTGAATTTGCCTCACTCGACTTGGTTGTGCACGCAGTAGATGCGCCCAAGTGAGATGAGGGCTTTGAAGGTCGGCTCATTTTTGGTACAGAAGCACCTGAGTCGACCTTGTACAGCTTGCCATCAGCAGCGCGCATGATTGTGAGCGCATGCTTTTGGCTTGCTACTGGCATAGCACGTTTGTGGCGCATGGCCCGTGCCGCCTTGGATTTCTTCGTACTAGCCCGCTGGGGCGCATAGTACTCAGCATCCAAATTCTCCTCGCCATTACAGCGAGTGAGTCTATCAAAGACATAGACTTTTTGTGGCACATCAGACGTGATACGCAGGGCATTGGCTGCGCCCCTGCTCCGTCGACGCATCTTCCTCGCCTGAGAGGGAGATGGCTGGAGAATGTGGTCAGCCGCACGCTTCCCCGAGAGATGCGCTGCATCAGCGGGCACACCTTGGTTGCTGAGGACGTCAGCAGGAAGGAAAGGCTGGATTGGCGCATCCCCTTCGGTGGTAGTGCCCGAGGCGTCAACCTTGCGCAACCAGACTCGGCGGGTCTTCTTCGGCTTCGACAGCCGCTTCGAAGGACTCGCACTTCCTTCAGAAATGAACTCCTCGTATGCATATTGATTGAGGCGCACGACCAGCGTTTTGTGGGAGGAGCCCACCTTCACGTCGTCGGCTTCTGACATAACTTTCTCGGTGGAGGAGAAAGAGGTCTCCAGCAGAGTCGCCAGCTTGTTTGCCATTAAAATTGTTTGATTACAAATTTCAATACAAACAGAACAGTATTACACTATAGGACTTAGATGTAGTCCTAGGAGTACACTTTTGTTTATCTGGGTCCCTTGTGCCAATGGAGCGAGTGGTAATGCGTTGACTCCGTTGACGAGCTGACGACGGTTATCGGTTCTCTGAAGGATTGGATTGCTCTGGGTGCTGGAGCTTGCTGAGAGGAGGAAGACGTTGAGTGTCTGTATCTGCCACTCTGGTGGTCTGTAAGTTCTCTGTCTGTTCCTTGTTTGTTCTATACGTGGGTGAGAAAGAAATGATCCCTCTATTTATAGCTGGGCAGGTTGGCTGCTCATGCGCGCATATGTAGGATGCGCCGGTACGTGGGGATGCCACATGGAGATTGCTGATGGAGGCGCATGGACGATGCACCCTGATCAAGGGGGTTGACTTCTTCATGTTGCTATTGTGAACCGGCACGTAGCAAAGAAGAAGATCTTTCTGTTGCTGAGATCTTGGGTGAGTTGAGTCAAAGGACATGTGTCGTCGACTCATGGCTCGGAGATCTCGGATTTGATGGAGGAATGATCTGGTGGGATGCGCCTAGGATTGGGCGCATGAGGATCGTAACCTTTAGGAGTCATGAACCATTCTGGACGCATGGCTTTTGAGGCACATGCAGAGCTTTAATGGCGACTTTCCTTCTGTCTTTTTAGGATCAGAGAGCAGTCTGGGGCGCATGGCTTTTGAGGCACATGCGGATGGTTGGGTGGCCACGTGGCAGTAGCCGTCGGAGTAAAGTCATGATGATGCTGACGTCGCCGACGCTTCGTTTTCTGAAAAAGCTGTCAAATGTTCAGACTTTGGGAGATGTGCTGCCAACTCTGTCAGTTCAGCATTTAATGTTTCTGACATTCGATGGACAGCTGAGGGGGCGCGTCGATTGGCATTCCACTGGGTATGGGGACTCATGGGGGCGCATCATCTGTGATGCGCTTGGTATTGGAGGGCGCGTCTGTGTGATACGCCTGATGTTGAAGGGCGCATCTGTGTGATGCACGGGCTGGCCGGCGCATCCGCTTCGTGACACGTTCTTTAATGCAGCGACTGTTACGTTCTTCGAGTGCTTTAAATAGCCGTTTTGATTTGGCTGAATTTGAAGCGTCCGGTTCATCCATTAAATGTAAGTTCATTGCACGAAATTCGGAGAGCCATCCACCTGGCGCGTGGGTTTGATCTGCCCGGCCTATAAATAGTGGCATAGAGAGAAGGTTTGCTTCTCGTTCTCTCACGTACTTCCAACATAAACTTGGGTACTCGAGTCCATTCTGTTAACGAAGTGCTCCCGAGGGTGAAGATGAGACGCCATGTCGTCATTGATGCACTTGAAGGTGACTGTTACATCCAAAAGACGGAGTCGAGGGCTTCTGAGGCAGGCGAAAGGTGCCTGTTGTATCCAAAGATAGGGATGCTCGGGCCTCGTTTCTGTTATTCCGGAAGAGTCGTAGATCAAAATGGCGGTGCTAGGCTCTTTCTTCCTTCAAAGTGGGCGTTGTCCACTCTGGTGGGTTTGGAAGCTGCTCCTTTAGCTGCGGTTTCGATCACGGTCTTCCTTGGCCTTTGGAGGCTGTTTCGAAGCCTCCCCTGGCCACAGATTTGCGGAGCTCTTTTCTTCCATAGTTCCAGCCAGAGGGTTAAATGCTTCATTAGTCGAAGCACTTATCAGGTGAGCCTGGCTGGAAGAGCGGCACATAACTAGGCTGCTGAAGGGATGCACATAACTGGGGATGCACATAACTGAGCTGCTGAAAGGATGCGCCCTGCTGGATGCGCATGGAGGGATGCGCCTGGTTGAAGCCACATGGTATCTGCTGCGCCTAGCTGGAGGTGCATGGTGGCTGCTGCGCTTGTCTTAAGACGCATGGTGGCGGCTGGCTGTAGACTTAGGATCTTTCCTTTGTAGAAATTCTCCTTTGTACAACCTTTTCTAGACATGTAATAGACTTTTATGCATTAAATAAAAAGTCCTATTTCAATGTCTATACTTGTTGTTTTTGCTGTGAAGTACTTTGTCTGAGCTCTGGCGCATGTAGTATTTGGCACATGGGCTTTTTGTTTGTGAAATTCCATGCTTCTACACCCGTATCCATATTGGACCAAAGAGAAAAGATACTCAAGAACAAGACTATCAAGTTAGTCCGTGTTGCTTGGGGTAATCACTCTTTGGAAGAGTCAACGTGGGAGCGTGAGGATGATATCCGATCGCGATATCCCGACCTGTTTAACTCGTGAGGTATAATATCATTTCCATGCCTCATGTCTTCGATTCCTTGCTTGTACGAATAATTGCTTGATGGTGGCCGGGATTGTAGCACTTGTCTCCCGAATTTTTTTTTATTTTAGAGATCATTTTTTTTATTTTTTTTTTGTTTATTATTATCATTTATATGATGGTTTGAATCGTAGGTAATTAGGAATTTGAATTGGGATCACAAGGGTGCGTACCTAAGCCTATAGCTTAAGTATAGTAAAAGTAGGACATATATGGTCTCTAGAGTCCCCATACAGCCTTTAGGGTATTATTTTACCATTTTAGAATTTCCAGGATTTATTGGAGATTTTTAGATAATTTTTATATATTATTTCATTATTTTCTTATGCTTCTAGGATTTTCTGTGAGAGCACCCGAGGGTATTTTTGAGGCCAAGTAATTTATTTGGGCTCTAGAACCCCTATATTATTTTCTAGATTTTTCTAGGAATTTTTAGGAATTTTCGGGAATTTATTTGGAATTTTTAGGATTTTTCCTGATTTTTATTTATTTTTCTGTTATTAAAAACCTATTTACTAAAAATTAATTATACAGTCAGCCGCCGGCGGGGCCCACCCGTCAGCCGCTGGAGCGGAGAGGGCGGGCCCACGTGGCAGTGTAAGGGGGGTGCAGGGCTCGGTCTCCGAGCCGCCCTCAAATTTAAGCCGAGCCGGCTTAAGGGCACTCCTAAGCCGAGTCGAGCTCGGATTACTCTGGGCGCACGATCAGTGCGGTGGGCGCACACGATCGTGCCACGTGGCACCGCTTAGCCGCCTCAAGTCAGCCACCAACACTATATATATATATTAGTTGTTTTAGTTTTTCCGAAAACCCTAGAATTCAGCAATTATTTTGTGGGAGAGTTCAATAAGGATTCTTCGACTTCGCGGAGGGTTTGCCGTCGATCTAGACATCCTTTTTGTGCGCCGTTTTTTTTATTGGAAGCGTATTGAGGTTAGGTTTCTGATTATATAATTTATTTTCTGGTATTTTGATCTCAAATTTCTGAATAATTATTTGAGTGTCGGTTGTCCAAAAATTTACACGTCGCACGGTTTTCGAGATTCCGAGCGATCCCGAACTTCGTTTTGCGATCCGTTTGAAGTTTTGGAAAGCTGACACCGATCCCTAAAACATATAATTTTTCCAGAAATTCAGAGTTTAATCTAGTATTTTATTTTGTTTATAGAAGTCAGATTTGGTCAACGGTTCATCGATTTGGTCATAGTTAGCCATAATGGCGATAACTTTTGACCAAATCATGATTTTGTGGCACGGTCGATTCCAGTGCACTCATGGCGCTGAAATCTACCATGTTGCACACTCAAACTTTGAATTCATAATGTTTGACTAGTTAGTCAACAGTATGTCTCGGTTTGCGTGCCACGGGTCCCGAATTTGGAACCGTGTATTTCCTTGGCCAAATTTTTGTGTGTAGATTGTTATTTCAGAATTAAATAGGTTAAAATAGGATTTTAGATGATTTATTCCATAATTAGAATAGTATTAATTGATTTAGCCCATTAGCCATTTTCTAGGATTTTTAGAGTGGGAATTGTATATCTAACTTGTGGTTGTTTGTGCGACGGGGTTCGTGGGTTGATGGCTTGATTTGATAGCTTCTAGGCCGGAGTTCATATTGTCTTCAACTTGTGAAATCAATCCGTCCAAGAGTTCAGGCAAGTACTTGTTGACACCTTCATGTGCATTTACTTTATATTGTCGTATTTCACTTATACATGCTATCTTCTGTGTCTTGACTGTTACACACACGAGAGTTGAGTGTTTGACTATTGATCATGTTTTCTCATTGTTATCTTGATCGTTATCGTGATCGTAATTTCGTGATTGTGAGGTATGGATATTGGAGGGGTACAATTACTAGGCACGTGGACAAAGCCCAGATGGTATCGTTGGCAACTCTCCCGTTTACGGGGGCGGGCCTTATAACCTCATCGTTCGCCCAAGCCGTCCATGTGTAGGAACGTTGTACTTCTCACGACACGTGCACTACGAGTGGTTACATGAGTCTCTTTACTTTTCATGATTGTTACTTTTCTTATCAGTTTCTTCCATCTCATGATTTCTTGTTCATATTGTTCATTATTTCCATTGATTCTTACTTTCCATGTTTAGTGTTTTATTACTTTATATTGTACTTGTATCATGTTGGTTTAGACTTGTACTTGTTCCAATCCTGACTGGATAACCATTTTTCAGTTGTAGACGACGTGATCTGTCCAGAGGTTTACGGTGAGTATGTTGGAGACACTGACGTCACTGGCGTACCCGGTTCCAGCACTGATGCGAATTAGCATATTTTCTTCCTTATGGATTCGCATTAGTTAGTAGTTATAGTTATGGAGTTAGTTGTCTATTTTATTTTCTATTATCCGGGTTTGTTTCCGAGACTTTCTGAGTTGTAGTGGATTTTTCATATTTATTATTGAGACTATTGGATATTTTAGTGATTTTTTGCTGGCTTAGTTGTGGATGATATATATGCATGTTGTGCTTGTTGTGGACCATTGTTATCATAGACAGCGTACTACCGCCGATGCTGCGGCGTAGGCTGGACTTGGCTACGTACTCGTATCCCAAAATTGGGAGCGGGTCGTGACAGGGATAACGGGATCGCCTGTAGCTGGGGAGATCTCTCATGACTACTGAATTATTCTAGTTGTTAGCCTTAGCCATTTACAGTAGGTATCCCTGACCGTGGTACTCAGGGATCCCTATCCTAGACATGATGCAAACACTACCGGTTCAATTGTACAAATATAATCATCTACGGTGTCCAGACCATTCAATCTTATCGTGTCATGTTCACTGTCAAGAGTGCGCCACGTCGGGCCACTATCATGTCATGTCAAAAGTGTACCACAACAGGTCACCATCGTGTCAGGAAACAATTAATTTAGCACAAGTACACATTTAGTACTTAAATATTAGAAGGGGCAAGGGCTGCGGGGGACTCATGCGGCTCGAAAAATTTCCATGCGGTCAACTGTCACTTGGCCATATGCGGCTTGAGCAAAATGTATAAACATGTATGCTAACAGGCAAATGTATTTAATACATTAATATAAAAAATATATTAATATACATTATATTAATATACACTAAATAATATATTAATGTATATAATGTATGCTTGCATGCATTAAAATATTGTATTAATATGCATGCGGCTGATGGGAGCCATATGCGGCTGGTTTAAGAAATCGCAGTAAGAAAATGTATACATATAAAAATGCATTACATGCTTATGGACTTATGCATTTAATGCATTTTTATGGACTTAAATGCATTACATGCATTAAATGGACTTAAATGCATTAAATGCATTTAGTCCATTCCTATGCGGCTGACTATAGGAAATGAACTAACAAAAATGCATTCTTGAAATGCACTAACAAAATGCATTAGGAAAAATGCACTAACAAAATGCATTAGGAAAAATGCACTAACAAGGTGCTCATGCGGCTACTTTAGGAACTGCACTAACAAAATGCATTGGGAAAAATGCATTAGGAAAAAGAAAATGTCTTAATTAATGCATAAAATGCATCAAAGAATGCTTTTCATGCATTCCTGGAATGCTATGCGGCTCAATGTTAAATGCATTTTTGGATGCCATGCGGCTGGTGCATTCTTTGAAATGCATTAATTGCATTCTTTGAATGCCATCTAGAATGCATATGCGGCTGGCCTAAGGCTTATGCGGCTGGCTTGAGGAATTGTATTAACCAATGCATAAAAAATGCATTAAAGCATTAAGGAGCTACGCGGCTGATGTATTCTCCAAAAATTGCATTAATTACATGCATGCTTGCATGCGGCCTATCTTTTAGCATGCGCATGCGGCCAAAAATATTTCCTCATGCGGCTGAAAAAATGGTCCTCATGCGGCTACAATTGGTTTTTCCATGTATGCGGATGCACGCAAGGCTATGGGTGCCAGTATTAAATGCTAAGCCATGATAAGGTGGCCAAACATTAATGCTAAGCTTGCTCCCACGTGCATGCATTTAATGCTAAGGTGGCTATGTGTATTCCCATACGGCTACAATTGGTATTTGCAAGCAATTGCAGATGTATAGGAGATTAAATAATACAATTCTATATAAAGTCATGCGGCTGAGCAAAATCCCACAGGTAAAATTTAGACCAACGAAATTCTCTGCAACATGGGATCATCAACTAGCAAAATATGCAAGTTTGATAGATCAACTCCCGAAAACCGAAAATACCACAAAGCTAGATTTACAAGAATTCAACCATAGGAATGAAAAATGCTAAGTACTAAAGTGGGTTAGAAAAACATGAGGAAGACAATGGAACAATAAAAATGGACTTCCTCCATGAAGCAAGATGCACTTGCCTAAGCTCTCCCTCTCTCTTTCTCCCCTGGTGGTTGAAGAAGTAATGGTGGAGAAGAAGAAGTAATGAAGAGAGAGAAATGTTAGTGGGATATTAATGAAGAGGGTGGTGGTAGGTGGGATATTTAATGAAAGTGGTAGGTAGGAGTGGTTTGGTCCACACAAAAACCAAACCATGCAAAACCAAGCCGAACCAAGTCAAGTCGGGCCGAACCAAAATGAGGCATGCAAATATGGGTCTAAATACGTACACGTATACCAAAATACGTAATACGAACAATGTCCATTACAACTCTACCCTCCTTAAAAGAATTCCGTCCTTAGAATTTAATCTCGTGGCTAGAGATGCAAAGACAAGCTATACTACTCACAAGCAAGCTATACTAGTTAAGCAATTAAGCAATTATTCGTACAAGCAACGAATCGAAGACATGATGCATGGAAAAGATATTATACCTTACGAGTTAAACAGGTCGGAATATCGTGATCGGATATCATCCTCACGCTCCCACGTTGACTCTCCCAAAGAGTGATTACCCCAAGCAACACGGACTAACTTGATAGTCTTGTTCTTGAGTATCTTCTCTCTTTGGTCCAATATGGATACCGGCCTCTCTTCATATAAAAGGTTGGTACCAACAACCAATTCCGAATGATCCAGGATGTGGCTCGGGTCCGAAATATGCCGTCGTAGTTGGGATACGTGGAACACGTCATGTACCTCACTCAGAGACGACGGAAGAGCGAGACGATAGGATACGTCTCCTACTCGCTCCAGAATATCGAACGACCCTATATACTTAGGACTAAGCTTTCTCCGTATGCCGAAACGAATGATGCTACGGTTAGGCGAGATCCTCAGGAATACATGGTCGCCGACAGAAAACTCAAGGGGATGCCGATGAGAATCGGCCCAATGGCTTCGACGATCTTGTGCAACGCGAAGATGATCTCTAACTCTCCTGTCCACTTCAACTGTCTGAGCGATCATCTCTGGACCAAACATCTGCCTCTCTCCCACATCGTCCCAGGCTAGTGGGGATCTACACTTCCTACCATACAGGGCCTCGAACGGTGCCATCTGGATACTAGCATGGAAACTGTTGTTGTACGAAAACTCCACCAGGTGCAGGTGATCTTCCTACGAATCATCGAAGTCGAGTGTACAAGATCTCAACATATCCTCCAGAGTCTGGATTGTGTGCTCCGACTGACCATCTGTCTACGGGTGATAAGCTGAGCTAAACTGGAGGTGAGTTCCCAAACTCTCTTGCAAGCTACGCCAAAAGTGCGACGTAAATATTGAATCTCGGTTCGAGGTGATACTGACTGGTACTCCGTGGAATCTGACAATCTGCCTAAGAAACATCTCTGCTAGCTGGGCCGTCGACTGACCCACTCTGAATGGAAGAAAGTGAGCCACCTTCGTGAGCCTGTCAACTATAATCCAAATAGCATCTCTACCGGTGGGGGATCTGGGTAATCCAGTCATGAAATCTATGGTTACATGCTCCTACTTCCATTCTAGAATCGGCAAGGGCTGAAGAAGTCCAGCTGGTCTCTGGTGTTCAGCCTTGGCTTGTTGGCAAACCAAACACCGATAGACAAACTGAGCTATCTCCCTCTTCATGCCTGTTTGCAAAAACAAAAGTTGATTTTGATTTCAACAAACTTTGTAAGAAGATTACAAGAATTCTGGGAAAGTACAACTATAGGAATCCGATCTGAATGACGATCGCTTTATCCCTTGGACGATGTGAACTTTGAAGACGGTAGTCTCTGAAGATTGCAGCAGCACTTTGGCAAGAACTCTTGATCTCTGGTAATGATTTCTGATATCTATATGATCCTCCCTAGGAAGGACATAAAACTCTATTTATAGAGTTCTAGAAATAACTACTTTTTACTTATTCTGGACTGTGCAAGATGGATTGCGCATGCATTGGATCGCGCAGGCATCAGACTGCGCTGGCAGTTATTTGATCATGGGCCAACTGTAGTGGACACATGGCATTATTTGATTGAAATGCACATGATCGTGTACAGACGGTTACCACGTAATGATTCATTGATGGCATGAAGGCCACGTGTACTTTGTCAGTTGTCTTGATGAAGTGCGCCACCTGAATTGCGCTGGCTTCAGATTGCACTGGGATGGACCGCGCTGCACAGAGTCTGGCCTATTGTGCTGCATGTACAGCTGTCCTCGAGCGCTGTGCTGTACGATAAACGAACAGTTTTCTCGTTTTCCGTGCTGTCAGTTGTCAGAAGATCTGATTCTCTGTCAGATAATGATGACAAGGCCATGTCAGCTTGCACACTTGGATGAGTGCACAGTTCAGCCTGCGCAATCGAGTTGGTGCACAATCTGTCTCCTGTGCAGTTCACTTGAAGGATGCCCAATTTGATTTTTATGACTTCTTTAATGGGTGCAACTTGATTTTTAGGACCTACAAGACCCCCTTCAAAGTTTTCAAAGTTTGAAGATAGTCAAAGCTTCGAAATACTTTAAATTTTGATTAACAAAATCAAGTTGCGCAAGTAATGACTTGTCTGCACAATTGGAGGAGTTAGCTCCCATTTCTTCGGCACAATCTGAGGCGACCTTTGCTCGTAAAAAACTATAAATAGTTCTCTTTGTTCTTCTTGTTATTCTTTACATGTTTTCACTTTGCTAAAGAGAGAAAAGTTCCCGAGCCTACTCCGACTTTCTTCCTTCTTTTCCGTCGACTTCAGATGCCCCGAAGCGTTCCGCCGCCGACAAGGGCAAGGCCCCCGCCGAGTCTTCGACTTGTGCTGCGCCGTACGTTTCACAACATGAAATCGGACATCCAGCATTGCAATGTAGTTATTCGATCGAAAAACCCTTTTTAGGGTTCTTCGACATGATTGAATCCCCAAACCTATCTCTTTTTAGAGATTTGGTTATACTGCGCCGCCCTGTTTAGGGTTTCGGTTGCACATACCCAATAGTTTTTATTTTTATGAAGACTATTTTCTTGCGCAATCGGTTAGAATGCGCTGACAAAAGTCAGCACAATCTGCTGATTTGCGCAAGGCTGTCCAGCGCAAACTGATGCTTTGCGCAAGTTATTCAGCGCAATCTGATGGCTTGCGCAAGTGGATGAGTTGGCACAACTGGACAGTTTGCGCATAGAAGCTATTGTTGCACAATCTGATGCTTGTACAATCTGATGCTTGTGCAATTTGCTGACAGAATCTTTGATTTTACTTGTACTGAATTTTATTTTTTCTGTTTGATGCAGTTAACATCAGAGAGGACCCAGAGTATGAAATATTTGCAGGGTCCCTTGCTGAACCGAAATTTAAAGAAGATTTGTCCCATGTGCTTTTTCCCCAATATACTCTGCCATCCTCCCGCCAAGCCATCTAGGTAGCTCAGGACAATAAAACTCTATTAAGTCTGATGAATGGGCAGCCTCTGCAGACTGCCGATGCCATTACCCATAAGAAACCCTTGTTCTTATTTGGCGAAGCTATTGACAAGAGTTCTCAGCCAAGACCCCGTATTGAGCAGAGACTCTTCCAGAGAAAGGAGAAAATAATCCTGTTACCGGACATTGCTAGATGTCTCCCTCTAGCCCGCTATGCCCATGCAAGCCATCCCAGGAGGATGGACTGGGATATTACCCCCCTCCAGCAAGCAAGGACAGGGAATATTTGTGTAAAGAAAGGCCCAAACAATAGAGATATGTTCTATAGCTCCTCTGAGCGTCATAGCACTTTGCTCAGAGGGTTGAAGCCTGGCTGCATCCCTCCAGAGAACTCTTCTTTGTTGCTGCCAGTGAGGACGCCGATCTTTGCTAATGAATATGCAAAGGTTGAGGGCAGATACCCGGATCAGGACATCCGGCTGACAGGTCTGGTGAACCCAGACAACAAAAGGTGGAACTGCATAACCAATTGGATATTGGTTCAGTTCGAAGACAAGCTCAAAGAGATCGAGCTATATCAGGCGGTATACGCTACCGTGTATGGATTCCTCCCAAACCCTTATCTGTTTCTGGCCTTGGCAGAGAGGTACAATTATAGGACAGGGACATTCATGAAACCCTGCGGAGAAATTAGATTAGCCTTTCATGAGATGAAATACATCTCGTGCTTACCAACGGGAGACTTCCCTTATGAGGAATATGTTCCAACAAACGACGAGTTAGACAGACTACGTCAAAAAAATACAGAGATGGTAGCCGTTTTTGATGAACTACTGTGCCACTACAAAATTTGCTCCATGTACTATAAGAGCGGTTCTTCCGGCACCTGTTATTCCTCAAAGTGGTTGCCCTATCTTTTTCTTAATCATATCATTGAGAAAAAGACTAAGGATCATGACACGTGCAACCCGACTTTCTTCCAACCCCTCAGCCACAGTGAAGTAATAAGATTGATGGAAGAAAACAAGAAAATGGATATCAAAGTTAATGATGAACTTCAATACCCTCCGCTCAAGACCGAAGATTTTGTTGAGAGTTTTATGAGAATGGGCTACAGGCCCATGTCAAGAGAAGCCCAACTGGCGGGTTTCCTGACATATTGGCTCCGACGCTTCGTCGTACCCGGAGCGAGCGCCGTAGACCACTTCCACCGCGGCGTACTTTTTGCTGTTGTCCGGTTAGTCTTTGGCTACCGGATGGATTTGCTGTCGGCGATGACCTGTAGAGTGAATGCAGGTCTTCGTCTTTATGTTGACTCCATGCTCAAATGGAAGGGTGAGAAGGGGAACTTCCCTCGATTGGAGTTGCCTTACACCTATTTATTTGGATGGTTGCTTCTGCACCATCCATCATTGATGAACCCCGACATGGGAGCAGTCAGCATTTCTATCTGCGAAGATTCTCCCGGAGCAAGTGGGTGTACACTAGTCTGAAGGATTGCAGACGTGCCTTGAACCTGGGGAAGGGATAGAATTTTTACTGCGTTGCCCCTCCAACCGGTTATGAATATATGTCGACAAATCTAGTTGACCTTGGGAGGCAGCCGTTGCGTCGGGCAACATTTGACTGGCTGAGGACGATCAGGCCGTCGTATTTGGTGTATAGATTCGAAGATGAGTGTTTCTTGGAACCATATCTGCCAAGCCGCTTTGCTCGTCAATTTGGTTACGACCAGTTCCACGTAGGCAATGCTATAACTTGCCTACAAGGAAAGGGGTATCTGATTGATGGTGCCAGAGCATGGGCCTATTACAACGCTCGAGACACAAGGACAGTATTCTCGATGCCGACCAAGAATGACCATGGCCCTCGAATGTTATATACATATTCACTTTTTTACACAGCTGCAAATACATTCGCCGAGAACTTCAATCTTGTAGATAGCTTCACGACGGCGACGCGTTTGAAGAAAGGAGCAACTGCTATGCTAGCTCCAGGAAATGATGAGCAACATGAGCCAGTGGATGATCCCTTGGAAGCCTCAAGGAAAGCTAACTTCCCTGAGGAGGTTAATGAACCACTGAGAGTTTCTTTGAAAGTGACCAAATCTCCAACCAAGGAGAGAAAGAGAAGGATTAATGAACCTTTCTCTCCGGTTGTAAAGAAGAAACTTATCTTAGACCCCTACGAGAAGGTCACCACCAGGTCGCAGTCTCGGCAACTGGCCGAGTCGACCCGAGAAGAAGCGACCACACCGACCTCTCTTCTAAAGCAGGTGATGTAGTAGATGTGGAGAGTCCCGAAAGACCTCTTCATCGAAAGAAATTGGCCTCTAGAAGGAGAAAGAGGGTGATCACCCCTCCAAGACAAATCTTGTCTTCGGTGGTGGCCAGTGCTGTAGCTGGAATAACCATGTCATCCCCTACACCTGCCTCTGAGCCTAGGCAGGAGACTCCTTCCCCAGAGCCAAGGGACGAGGTTGAACAAAGAGATGAAGCTGAGCTAGGGGCTGAAGCTGAGCTGAGAAATGAACCTGGGCAGAGAGATGATGAAATTTTGCGATCTTCTTCTCTTGCGGTGAGAATGACCCAGATTCCTGTTACACCAGGAGGGCTCCGTGAAGAAGAAGATCGTCTAATGATTGAAGCTTTAAATGATTGCGACTTTGGTCTGCAAGACGATGTCGATCAAGCCGCTGCCGCAACTGCCAGCGAGGAAGCTCCAGAGGATAGCATAAGCGATGAAGATACATCAACTGAAGAAGTTGATGATACATTAAATCCCCAAGAAGGCACTGATATCCACATGTCTTCTGAAGCCATAGACGACACACTGAATCCTAAAGCGGATGTGGAGGTATACGTGTCTCCGGAAAGGAATACAGATGTAGAAGTAGCACCTACTGAAACTACTTCTGCTGCTCCAAAAGGTATTAAACGATTTTATTTACCTTCTTTTCATGGATTCAAATAGCTGATATTTACATTTTTATCCATGCAGAACTTGAATCTTGCCCGGTTCCTCCCGTGTGCACAGATATAGTACCAGTAACGGCTATCGCTAGCGGTAGCCGACATTTCTCGGGTAGTTCTGAGGCCAGAAGTAGCCAGGCAGTAATGTCTGAGGCTACCTCTGCTAGACTGGAATCTGTGCCAACAGACGAAAGGCTTGTTGCTGGGACAAGTCATGGTAAGATTGCCTTTGATCTTTTGATCCTTTTCAATTAGTTGCTAATGACAACAAAAATCGATGATAAGGTTCATTTGATCTTACAGAAGAGCATCTGGAAGGAGCAACTAGCTCTACGATGGCTCCTCTGGCTAAAGAGCCGTCTACTCAAAGAGAAGAAACCGGACGTCTATCGTCACAGACACCTGCTGCTGCATCTACATATATGGGAGTAGCTGCTACTCCGGGTGCTCTGGCTACCAGCCGTTTTGTCGTCAGCTCCTTCAGCAACCTTTTCTTTAATTCTTTGAAACCCTTAGTGGATAGGGTGATAGAAAAATAGGATGCTGGTTTCTCCACTGTCAGAGGTCCAACCTCCTATTTGATCGATGCCATCCGTCATCAAGGCGACGAAGCTCAGGCAGTTTTTCTTGAACATGTACTAAATGAGCTGGAGGCATCAGTTAAAATATACAAAGAGCTGAATAAGGGAGAGATGGAGCTCTTGATACAAGCCGAATTCGAAAAGATGCCACAAGAAGCTGCAGTTGCAAAGGTTGACTTGCAAGTTCTTTTGGACACCTTCTCTAATAAATCTGCTGAATATAATTCCAAAGTGGAAACAGTAGCGTCTGTTGCTGACGAGAAAGAGAGGAAAGTTGCGGAGCTGCAATCCGAATCTGACCGTCTTAAAGAAGAGCTGAGACTTGTCCAGCTTGCTCTGGAGGACGAGGCCGCACAATACCAGACTGCAATTCAACAGCTGAATGCTCTGACTCTGGAAAGGGATGAGTACGTCGTAACTCATCAAGAAGAAATCTCTCGCAGAATAGTGACTATGCCATCTTTCGACGATAAGTCTGGGATGGAAGAAGCTAGGAAGCGGGTGATAGAATCTCGTAAACAGCGGCTGCAATCTTTGAAGCAGCAGATGACCAACTTAATGACTCCGCCGGCAGAATAAGAAAGACTTTTGTATCTTCAATCTTTTTGTGATATGTAATATTGTAATGTCTTTCAATTTTTGATCAATGAAAGACATTTTCTTGGTGGCTCTATTATTTGTTGCATATCTTATTCAGATATAAATAATAGCGATAGAAAATATATTCAGAGGTGTAGGACATGATATATTTCTTGATTTTGGAAAATAATCATATTCAATTATATCTGCTAAGAGATAATGTGGACATGGCAAATATAATTTATTGAATATCATTATTTCAATAGACAACTTAATCAAAGATGACAAGTTGCTGATATGAACGAAATGGATGATTAGTCAAAATGTGAACGAAATAAATGAACGAAATGAATCGTCAGGATGAACGGATGAACCGTCATATGAACTAAATGAACGGGTGAACCGTCGGATGAATGTAGAATGAACGGGTAAACTGTCAGATGATTTTAATGAACGGACGAACCGTCAGTTGAATGTGATGAACGGATAAATCGTCAAATGTTTTTTTAACGAACGGACGAACCGTCAGATGAATATGATGAACGGATGAACCGTCAGATGCATGTGTAGCTTCGTTGTAGTACGAATTTCTATCTATAAATAGAACAGAAAATCAAATAGGATGGTCACTTCCACTTTTCAACATAAAGATGTCGTCTGGAGATGCATCCAAGAAGGCTGAGATTGCCTTGAAGGTGGAAGCGGGTAATGAGGAACGTCCAGTCGAAATGGCTCAACCAAAGCAGATAGCAGCGGGCGAAGGTTCGTCTGCCCCCAAACCGCCAAAGGACATCTTGGATTTCCTTCTTGACCCAGGGAAGACTAAAGAAGAAGAAGCCATGAGGATGGCTACTTGCAAGTTCCTGGTGGATTCGGGTAAGAGTGTTCTCGGTACTTTTGCTGATCATATCTTCGATAAGGACGGTAGTGGCCCGCATCCCAATTTTGAGAAAGATGATAGTGACCTTCCTTGATATTATGTACTATCATTCATGATGAAATAAAATTGAATTTTATTTATGAACTTGTCTGATGATTACAAGCAATATTTTTTACATTTATACATAATACTTTTTGAGGAACTTGCCATTGATAGGCATCATTGCAACTCGACCGTCTAACTCTGTGAGTTGATAAGCTCCATTTGAGAAGACTTTGCTCATGATATATGGCCCTTTCCACTTTGCATCGAACTTACCTTTGCTCGAGTGAGTCATAGTCATGGGACGTCTGACGGTTAGAACAAGCTCTCCTTTCTGAAAGGCTCTGACCTTAACTTTGCGATTGAAAGTCTTTGAGATGCGGGCTTGGTATAACTCAATATGCTGTTAAGCCAATAGTCGCTTCTCATCGAGCGCCTCCAATTCTTGAAGTCAAAGAAGATCGTTGTTCTCTGTCGTGAGTTCGTTGGCGATAGCAATCCTCAAAGACGGAATTTGAAGTTCCAGAGGTAGAACTGCTTCACAGCCGTACACCAAAAAAAAGGGTGTACAGCCTGTAGGGTTACGGACCATAGTGCGGTAGGCCCAAAGATATTCTCCAAGCTTTTTACTCCAGTTCCGTTTGTTAGTAGATACAAATTTCTTGAGGAGCTTGATGATAGTTTTGTTAAAAGCTTCAGCTAAGCCATTAGCAGCAGGATTGTAGGCTGTCGAAGCGACATTATCAATCCGATGATCGTCACAGAACCTTGTGAACTTTTGGCTGATGAACTGAGGTCCGTTGTCATGGATAATTTGTCGAGGTACACCAAATCGATAGATGATATGGTGTTTGACGAAGTTGATGACACTGCTGGTCTTGAATTCAGCCAATGGTATAGCTTCGGCCCATTTGGAGAAATAGTCGGTTATTGCCAGTATGAACCGATGTTCTCTAGAAGAAGGAGGATTGATGGGACCGATGATGTCCATGCCCCAAGCTTCAAAAGGCCAGGAAGCAGCAGTCGGATGAAGGAATTTTGACGGTTAATGAATGAAATCTGCATGGATTTGACAAGCTCGACATTTCCTTGCATATTCGATGGTATCAGATACCATAGAGGGCCAATAGTAACCTATGCGTCGGATGCAATCCTATAGTTTAGGACCGGGTTGATGTGCTCCACAGACACCATCGTGAGCTTCACGCAATACTTGCTTTGCTTCATCACCAGCAAGACAGCGCAAGAGTAGACCGTCATAAGTTCGCCGGTAGAGAGTTTTGGTGGTTTGATTGTAGTAGAACCGGAGAGACCGCCGACGAATACTCGTAGCCTCCTTGGGATCTTTAGGGAGTATGTCATGGACCACGAAGTCGATGAAAGGCGTTCTCCAATCTTCACTGATGACATTGACTTCAGTATGATTACTGAACTCAATATTACGATTGTTTTCGACACAGAACAATTCTCGGTTAGAGATAACCACCACCTGCCGTCTTTTGATAGGGATGGCTAAGACTGCTGCAAGATTGGCCAAAGCGTCGGCTTCAGTATTGCAAACTTGTCGTACATATTCGATGAATAAGGCTTTAAATGATGTAGCTATGTTGATTGCCACTTCAAAGTAAGGCACTAGATCTTGATTGCGAACTTCATAAGTCCCTCTAACCTGGTTAACAACCAGCTTGGAGTCACGATAGACTTCAAGATAATCGACGTCAAGTTGTTTGGCTAGCTGAAGGCCAATGAGTAGAGCATTGTATTCTGCCACATTGTTGGAGCAAGGTTCATCTAAGGAATAGGCTCTTTGAATAGCTGACCCGTCTGGAGAAACAAGGACAACTCCAACTCCTGCGACAATGGTACCATTGGGTCCAATCCTGGATGCACTATCAAAGAATAGACACCAAGTAGGAAATTCTTCGGAGATTGTATTAGATTCCAATGTCTCGTCTGGAATTTCATCCTAGAGTTTGGACGTTTCTGGAACAGAATGAGCTGCTAAGAAATCCGCCAGTACTTGACCTTTGACAGACTTTAGAGGAACAAATACCATGTCATATTAGGCTAGCAGAATGGCCCATGTAGCCAGCCGAGAATTGAGTGTGCTAGGCTTCTTCATCAGTACCCGAAGAAGATTAACTCGGGATATGACATGAATGGTTTAGCCAATGATGTAATGCCGAGTCTTTTGAACAGCAAACATAAGAGCTAGGCATTCCTTTTCGACCGGACTATAACGGTGTTCAGCACCAATCATAGTACGACTGAGATAGTAGATGGCTTGTTCGTGGCCTTTTTTATTCTTTTGGGCAAGTAAAGCACCCAATGAATGGTCCATAGCACGGACATACATTAAGAATGGTATGCCAGAGATTGGTGGCACCAAGACTGGTAGATTCATGAGATATCGCTTTATGTCGTCAAATGCTCGTTGACATTCTTCGGTCCAAACGAAAGATACACCCTTCTTCATTAGCTGAGTAAATGGTCTACAACATCCAGATAGATTCGAAATGAATCTCCTGATGTACGCAAGCCGACCTTGGAATTCTTGTAGCTCTTTTAGGTTGCGTGGAGGACGCATCTTTTGAATGGCTTTGATCTTCTCGGGATCCACGTGTATACCCTTAGAGGTAATGACAAAGTCGAGAAATTTGCTACTAGAGACACCCAAGAATGACTTGGTGGGATTCATTTTGAGTTGATGTTGGCGCATGAGGTTGAAGATAGTTCTCAAGTCTTGGATGTGATCTTCCTTTAAACGACTTTTGACAGCAATATCGTCGACGTAGCATTCGACAGTCTTGCGCAGATGATCTCAAAATATGGTACTCATAGCTCGTTGATACGTTGCACCAGCGTTCGTCAAACCAAATGGCATTACAGTATAGCAGTAGACTCCGCGAGGAGTGCAGAAAGAAGTGTGTTTTTCGACTTCAAGATTCATCCGAATCTGATTGTATCCGGAGAATCCATCCATAAAAGATATTCTTTCGAACCCACAGGTGTTATCAATCATGACATCCGTGATAGGGAGAGGAAATTCATCTTTTGGACATGCTTCATTAAGATCCCGAAAGTTGATGCAGACTCAAACTTTTCCAGTTTTTTTTAGAACTGGGACGACATTGGCTACCCAATCAGGATGCTGCTCTTCTCGAATGAAGCCACAAGCGATGAGCTTCTTGACTTCATCGTCGATGACATCCATCATTTCTGGCTTAAAGCGCCGTTGTTGCTGTTTGACCGATTTTGCATTTGGCAGGATGTTCAATTTGTGGGTAGCAACTTTGGGATCTAAACCTGGCATGTCTTCATAGCTCCAGGCAAAGACGTCAATGTATTCCTGAATAAGAAGAATTAATTCTTGCTTATCTGCCTCTGGGAGGTTCTTGCTGATGAATATTGGACGAGGTGACCCGCTCTCTCCTACATCAACTTGAACTAATTGATCTTCAGTAGGAGGTTTCCTTTGTTCGAATCGGAGTTCCCATTGGGTATCCATTCGTTGAGCCTAGGGATCTGTTTCAGGACTTTCTTCGACATCCTCATCATAGCCTTCTGGAAGTTCGATGGAGACCATGTTAGAAGATACAGTCAATCGATGAACTTGACCGATGCTGGTGTCAGAATCCCATGATCTGGAATCAGAAGAGTTAGAGCGCTCTTCACTATCGGATTCAGAAGTTGTTGGGGATAATACCGGAGGTGAAGCATATCCGAGACCTCTTTTGTTCCTGCTGTAGTACATCTCTGACTTCCCTTTCGGCACAGCCGTACGGATAGGAGTTCTTCTACCCTTACCGTAATTGAGACCATTCTTGAAGTCATAACCCATCTTTCGGATGATGTCTTTTGATTGCTGACTGTAACGACGGAGTTGAAGATGTCCTGTATCATTACTTTTTCTATCATCCGTATAGCTGAATTGTTGTTCCGGTCCTTTACTAAGAAGTATTGGACTCTCGCCTTTCTTACGAGCGGGAACAATACGATATGAATCCTTTGGGTGTTCAAATAAGACTTATGTTTGAAGAGATTGCACAACTCCCATCGTAAATGATTGAAAGCTATCTAACATATCCAAATAGCACTTCGCATGATAAATGACATCAGTATACTGGAAAGTAGATACTTTTTCATTGATTTGTACATTTGTATTTACAGCAGGACCTTTAGCCTTAGCAGGCTTGGTCAGATTGATTACAAAAGGAGGCGAAGAAGAACGTGGAGGAAGATTGGCCTTGTTACGATGGAGGTCGATAACAAGCGGCTCAGAGGAGGTGAGCTCCCTTTTATCCTTGTTATGAGATAAATCAATAATAAGTAGCTCTGAAGAGGTGAGCTGCCTTTTTTTTCTTGTTACGACGTAAGTCAATAACAAGTGGCTCAGAAGAGGTGAGCTCCCTTTGATCCTGATCATCATCAGTTGGTTGCTTCTGGACCGGCAAGTGAATAGCCAGTGGCTTGGAGGACTGAGGACGAAAAACATGTCCTTTGACAGGTATGATGAGGGTGTCATTAGGCACTGTTTCTTGCTCTTCTTCAGTGTCCAGAGACAGGACAACCTTCATGAATTCATCCTTGTACATATGGGCATCGTTGCAGTATGCTTCGACACCTTTGAAAGGATAGAGGTCAGCAACCTTCTTTTGCACCTCTCCATTGTCATCGACATATTTGAAACATTGATGGAGAGTCAAAGGAACAATGTTATGTTCATGCAAAAATGGTCTTTCCAATAGAGCATTATAAGAACAACCATGGTTGTCAATGATGTAGAAGGTCACCTTTGTGCGAAGATTGCCTATTTGGAGTTTTAGGCGAATCTTGCCCAGAGGTTCACTCCTTTCCTGATTGAATCCGAGGATGGTGGTGATTGTACTGGAGAGACTTTGCACCGGGATCTTCAATGCATCCAACATTGTCTTCGTCATGATACTGAGAGCAGACCCTGGATCTATCAGAATACGATCGACTTTCATCGAGTCGACATATCCTGCATAGTATAGAGGACGGTCGTGCCTATTATCTTCCATCAACATGTCATCCTGTGTGAAAGTTATGTTTGGAATTAACTCTAACACACTATGACAATGGAGGCAAGAGACTGGCTCTGCTTTCGGCTTCTTTAGCAGGGCTAGACAGGTTTCTGCATGCATGAGAGCCTCACTCAGAGTTTCCCGAGTCTCTTTGGAGAGGCTCAAGAGCTCGAAGATGGACAGCCGGGCCGATGTATTGGCTAACTGAGCCAAGATATCAAAGTTGTAAGGCTTTTCAAGTCTGGAAGGAGATGACTTCTTCAAAGGCTTGTCGAAGCGGACTTGTTGTTTGCCTTTTTCAGCAATCGTCGGCTTGGGAGGAGTGGGTTCTACCACCGGTGAGGAGGCAGAAGGAATATCCTCAATAGAAGCAGGCTGTATTGGAGCAGGCTCAGAAGAAGAAGTAGGATTCACTTGAGCTTTGGGGTAATCCTTTAGATAAGCTTTCCCTGATCTGGTGCCCAGCAGGATTTCCTCGTCAACTATGGGATCAAAAGACACCATATTGCAAGTCTTTATTTTGCCCTTGGAGCGGTCCTTCTTCTTGGAGGAAGAGGAAAGTTTGAACTCCGAAGCAAGATCCGGATGAATCCACATAATCTCGCCATTAGCAAGAGATAAGGGGACGAGACCTTCACTTCGTGGAGGAGGGAGATTCTCGATCTCAAGAGTAGATTTGGGGATAAGAATGACACCATGCTGTACCATCTGCGGTGGGAAGTCACCGAATTGAACTGAGACCATGTTCGCGGTAACAGTCTTCTCGTCTTGCTGTAGAGTGACAATACCAGCATTGACCAGCTCTTGAATTTTGCCTTTGAGCACATAACATGCTCGAGTGGGATGCCCAATGAACCTGTGATAGACACAGTACTTAGGATGATCAGTCTTACCGACTTCATCAGGCTTCTTGGGATCTGGAAACTGGAGCTTATTGCTTTTGATCAAGCAATCAAAGATGCTCACGGTATCATTCTCGTCAAAAGAGTACTCTACTTTCGGATGAGGTTCCCTTGGTGGAGGTGCAGAAGGAGTAGAAGTGGACGTAGGGGGAGCTACGTTGACCGCCAGAGATTCTTTGTTCTTATTCGTTAAGTTGATATTCAAAGTTTCTTTTCCCTTACGGTTGTTCTGGCGATTGCCACCACCCGATGTCTGTTGTTCATCCCGGTCGGGGTTAGACATTTGTACCCCTAGTTGCTTAAATTTGTCGGCGCTAACTTCAGCTGCTTTAGCGTTGACAATGAAGGATGGCCAGTCTTGGAACTGAGTAGATCCCGTCCATATGCTGATAATAGGCAAAAGATTTGCCTTACAGGTGTCTATGGTGACAGCAGCCGGAGTTCCAGGAGGCATTTTCAAAGCTTTCCGACGGAATCTTTCAATAAAACTCTTAGCAGTTTCATTGTGTCTTTGTTTGATTTTATTGAGGGCTGACATGGTCATGTCGTTGATCCCCTCATAGAATCGTTCCAAGAAGATTTATTTCAGACCTGAGAAGGAAGTGATACAACCATCGGGCAAGCTTCTGTACCAATCGTATGCTACGCCGGCTAAACAGCCAACGAATACTCTGGTAAGAAGAATGTCATTTGGCTGAAGTTGGACAGTCATAACCTCAAAGTGGTTAATGAACTGACTGGGAGAAGTGCTACCATCAAACAGCGAGATTGTTAGAATCTTGTACTTCGGAGGAAATGGGACTTCCTTCCATTCAACTGGATAAGGTTGCTTGATCCCCAATCTCTGCAAGTTGTCCTTCTCTTTGAAGGCCTCGAACTGAGTGCACAGTAGTTTGACAGCTTTATTGGCATCTTCTGCTAACGTAGAAGGAGCAGGCTGAATCACAGTGTTATGGAGAGGAACAGCGTGGTAAGCACTACCCCCAGCACCTGACTGACTGGGTGTAGGTTGGATCTGTACAGGAGGTACTTGAAGAGATGCTACCCCCAGCCCTGTATTGACAGGTACCGACGATGCTATGATTTCAGGATTTGTAGGAGGTACGGTCGGTGGTACCGTATGCTGGGCCACAATGATGGAATGCATACTTGCAACCATTTCAGCCGTGGTCTTCAGTTTGTCTTCTAGCGCAGCTATTCGTTGTTCTTGACTAGCTGAACTGGAAGCATCGGGATCTTCAGTGACAACATAAGCTGTCACTTCTCTAGGTATAGTAGAGGACACTGTCTGTTCCGAACTTTTGCTGTATACATCGTAGTCGGAGAAAGAATCATCTCTTGAGTGAGAAGGAAGGGGATAACCGGAAGGATCTTAAAGATTCCTTTGACCGATTGTGTCTCGGCTTCGGGATCGGGTATGTTGGAATACTCCTTCAGAGGATTCTTGGAGTAAATCTAAATACCGCAGGCTTGGCTTGTGAGGCTTTCCGTGCTTGGAGCACTTCCTACCTCCAGTGTCTCTGGAAGTCATGTTGACAGAAGCGTACAAAACTTCGTTTTCATCTTCTGACATAGGTTCAGAATTTGTAAAGTTCAGACGATCGAAGACAGATCGTCTTGTTGTCTGACAACAACACTTGGTGAGCACTTTGTGATTACAATGGTGTCCAAGTGGTTGTACTGAAGATGTTGCAATTTTGTCCCATTTTTGTTTAAGGTGTTCTCGGAGATCGGGAGCAACAACGGGACGAGAAGAAGTTCGAGGGATGTGTTCTTTGACAATATTCGGAACATGGTTTCGGTTCTTCAAATGTTTTGTCCCCTGAGTGTACAGGGAAGTACTCATTTCATTGGCATAGGTGTCCGAATTTTTGGTCCTAGAAGTTTGCTTCTGATACTGGTTGGTCTTCGGCATTGGCTGTTTGCGTTTCACCGAAGTTGGTCGATTGAGATAAGTTCTTAAATCAGCAAACTCACCCCCAGGGGTTTCTGTCTGAGACACCAGCAATTTTCCCTGTCTTGAACGGGATATCTTGAGAGTTAGGAGATCTTGGAACTCTGCTACGGAGTAGGCAGAATACCTCTCTGATCAGTATACTTCCCTTTGGCAATGAGGGAAGAAGAACCCTTATTAGACAGAGTTCTCGTACTGACTGGTGCCGGAGCACGTTCAGATTGATCTTCTAGGGTAAAAACCGAGGAAGACTGAGAAAAGACCAAAGGGCCTTTTTCTTTGTTTTGTGAAGAAGGGTTAGCTAAAGAGCATTTCCCTCTGTTGTCTTCCAAGTCGTGGGATGAGGAAGTTTGAGAAAAGACCAACGGGCCTTTTCCTTTGCTCTGGGGAGGAGGAATAGCCAAAAGACTACCTCTAGTGGATTGTGCAGGAGCAACAGGGTGCTTGAGAGGAGGAGCAGAGCTTTTTCCCTTGCTGTGGGAAGAGGAGAGATTAGCCAAAAGGCTCTCTCTTAGACTGCGCTGGCGCAGTTTGCGCATGTGTTGGAGTAGTTGTTGGCGCACTGGCAACTTGCGCATGAGTAACTCTGGCAGAAGCTCTTCTGGCAACAGTCTCAGCAACTTGCACAGCAGGAGACTTGTTGCCAGAGTGCTTCGGTTGCACTCTGGTTGCTGGAGTAGTGGATTGTGCAGGCAGAATTGCAGCCAACTGCGCCAGAGGAATATGAGTCTTGTACTTTGACAGAGCAGCATATGAAGTAGGTTGTGCACTAGAAAGGGGAGCAGCATACTGCGTATGGAAAGTAGCAGCAGACTGCGCAACAGAGACAGCAGTCTTTGGAACAGAGGCATTAGACTGCGCAGCAGGCTGAACAGCAGAAGCAGTGGACTGCGCAATAGTCTTGGGGACCCACACTGGATGAACTTTGCTTGTGGCAGAAGTTGTTACAGTGCGAGGGGTGGTCCTGGAGTTGATCATCGCTTCGTAGGCCGTCCGGCTGACCTTTACAACCAGCGTCTTCTGTGTCTTTCCGATAGACGCAACGTCACATTGAGTTGTCATTTTCTCGTCGGAGGAGAAAGTCGTCCCCAGAAGAGTCGCCATTTTGTTTGCAAAAACAAAAGTTGATCTTGATTTCAACAAACTTTGTAAGAAGATTACAAGAATTCTGAGAAAGTACAACTATAGGAATCCGATCTGAATGACGATCGCTTTATCCCTTGGACGATGTGAACTTTGAAGATGGTAGCCTCTAAAGATTGTAGCAGCACTTTGGCAAGAACTCCTGATCTCTGGTGATGATTTCTGATATCTATATGATTCCCCCTAGGAAGGACATGAAATTCTATTTATAGAGTTCTAGAAATAACTACTTTTTAGTTATTCTGGACTGCGCAAGATGGATTGCGCATGCATTGGACCGCGCAGGCATCAGACTGCGCTGGCAGTTATTTGATCGTGGGCCAACTGTAGTGGACACATGGCATTATTTGATTGAAATACACATAATCGTGTACAGACGGTTACCACGTAATGAGTCATTAATGGCATGAAGGCCACGTGTACTTTGTCAGTTGTCTTGATGAAGTGCGCCACCTGAATTACGCTGGCTTCAGATTGCGCTGGGATGGACCACGCTGCACAGAGTCTGGCCTATTGCACTGTATGTACTGCTGTCCTCGAGCGCTGTATTGTACGATAAACGAACAGTTTCCTCGTTCTTCGTGCTGTCAGTTGTCAGAAGATCTGATTCTCTGTCAGATAATGATGACAAGGCCATATCAGCTTACGCACTTGGATGAGTGCGCAGTTCAGCCTGCGCAATCGAGTTGGTGCGCAATCTGTCTCCTGCGCAGTTCACTTGAAGGATGTCCAATTTGATTTTCATGACTTCTTTGATGGGTGCAACTTGATTTTTAGGACCTAAAATACCATTCCACCAAAAGTGCTGACGGATATCACGGTACATCTTCGTACCACCGTGATGTATTGAATACTGAGAACTGTGAGCTTCCGTCACGACCTCATGTCTGATATCTCCACTGGGTACACAAAGACGCTTACCATGTCGAAGTGTACCGTCTTCGTGAATGCATAATTCTGGTTGTCGTCCTGCTTCACATTCTGCTCTAAGCCGCTGAAGCTTAGAATCGGAGGACTGAGCTATCTTGATCCTCTCAACTATACTGGACTGTACTTGCATGCTGGCCATTAATGCCACATTAGTAGGAAGGACAACTTCTATACCCATCTTCTGAAGATATGTTAACAACTCTGGTTGCGCTGTCATAAGGTAAACTCTGGCTCTCCTGCTTAATGCATCTGCCACAACGTTGGCCTTCCTAGGGTGATACTGCAGGTTGACATCATAATCCACAAGTAGCTCTAGCCATCTTCTCTGACGCATGTTAAGGTCCTTCTGGGTGAACACATACTTCAGGCTCTTGTGATCAGTGAAAATCTCTATCCTATCTCCATACAAGTAGTGTCTCCATAACTTAAGTGCAAACACTACTGCTGTCAGCTCTAAGTCATGGGTTGGGTAATTCTTCTCATGATCATGAAGTTGACGTGACGCATAAGCTATTACCTTCCCATGCTGCATCAAAACACATCCTAAACCCTTGGCTGAAGCTTCACAGTACACTAAAAATCCTCCGGTCCCATCTAGAAGTGTGAGAACGGGTGCCGTCATCAAGCCTCGCTTCAGCTTCTCAAAAGATTCCTGACATTCTGCTGTCCAAGCGAACTGCACATCCTTGCGGGTCAACTGCGTCAGTGGTGCTGAAATTCGAGCAAAGTCCGAAATAAATCTCTGGTAATAGCCGGCTAATCCAAGAAAACTGCAAACTTCTGCAACTGTGAGGGGCACTGGCCATGTTTCAATAGCCACTATCTTCTGGAAATCCATTTTCACTCTACCCTTGGTGATGATATGACCCAAGTATGAAATATGATCGAGCCAGAACTCGTATTTACTAAACTTGGCATACAACTGGTGCTCTCGGAGAATCTGGAGGACAACTCTGAGATGCTGCTCATGCTCCGCTTCACTCTTGCTGTAGACTAGGATATCGTCTATGAATACGATCACGAACTGGCCCAAATAAGGCATAAAGATACGATTCATGAGGTCCATGAATACAGCCGACACATTGGTTGCTCCAAAGGGCATAACAAGGAACTCCCAATGCCCATATCTAGATCTGAAAGCTGTCTTCGGGATGTTCTGCTTTCTGACTCTGATCTGGTGGTATCCCGACCGCAAATTAATCTTCGAGAATACCTCCGCTCCTCTGAGTTGATCAAACAAGTCATCTATCATGGAAAGAGGATATCTGTTCTTGATTGTCACTGAGTTCAAGGTACGATAGTCAACGCATAATCTGGACGTACCATCCTTCTTTTTCACAAGAATCATCGGGGCTCCCCAAGGCGATCCACTTGCACGAATGAATCCCTTGGTCCGGAGTTCTTTAATCATCTTGTATAATACCTCCAACTCTGACGGTGCCATCCTGTAGACTCTCTCTGACACTGGTGCTGTCCCGGGAATCAAGTCGATAGTGAACTCGATCTTCCGTTCTGGCAGCGTCCCTGGAAGCTCTTTCGGGAAAATATATGGAAATTCCTCGACTATCCGGGGTAACTGCACTGCTGCTAAGGCCATCCGCAACACTGGAGGAGAAGGTTCAACTTTGCCTCGAGAAAAGGAAAATTCTGGCTCGCCGGGAATACTAAAAATAACTCTGCCAATATGGCAGTCTATCCTACCATACTGGTCCCTCGACCAATCCATCCCTAAGACCACATCATAATCGGCCATCGAGAATTCTACCAGCCTAGCGGAAAACTCTCTTCTGCTAACCACGATCCGACACGAGGAAAATACTCTATCTACTCCTACAAGACCATTACCAGTAAGTATATTGAGCCTTACTGATAACGACTCGGGCTCCAGCCCTATCCGTGTCGCGAATCGTGCAGACATAAATGAATACAATGCACCAGAATCAAATAACACTGAAGCCAAAAAAGTATTGACGAGAATAGTACCTACCACTACCTCACCTGGTGCCACTCCTTCTTCTCCCATGGTCAAAGCCAACACTTGACCATGTCCTCTGGGTGCCGACCCTCTCTGCTAGAATCCTCGCTGCCTATTCTGGACTTGAGCCTGGGCAAACTGCTGAGGCCCTTGCTGATGAAAAGCTTGGGTCTGCGTCGGCAACGGCCTCGGGGATGGAAACTTGGCTGAACTGGTACTGGGGCTGGTCCCCTAACTGATGAACTGGTCATGGCTGGTGATCAGTCAGTCCTGAATGGGCAGGACCCTACCTTGTGGTCCGGTGCTCCACAAAGCAAACACAATCCTCGAGCCTTGCGACACTCTGAAACAACATGTCTGGGCTTTCCACAATAAGAGCAGTCCATGGGGGAAGACTGCTTCTGTTTTTGCTGCTGAGGGTGCGTCGGGGTTGAAAGTTGAACCGACGTAACTGAAGCTGCCCTTCTCGGAGCTCCAATGGTCAAAGCCCTGGCTGCCAGGCTGGGGATGACGACTGATTCATCTGGCCGTGAGATCGCTTTCGACCTCCGGTCCTGTCCACAATCCTCTGGGAGGTATACTCATGCCTCCTAGCTGCCCTCAATACTGCATCAAAAGTCTGATGCTCAAACTGCTCCACCGCCAGCAAAATCTCTAGGTGGAGTCCCTGCTGAAATCGCTGGGCTCTATCGAACTCGATCGCCACCAAGGTGGGAGCAAATCGACTAAGCCTGGAAAACTCGGCCGCATACCCATCGACCGTCCTGCCCATCTGCTTCAAATTGGTGAACTTGGTCTGTAGATCGTACCGAGCCACCGCATCGAAGTACTTGGTCTGGAACCTCTCTCGGAATACTGTCCAAGCAATAGGCGCCACCAATCCAACGGCCTGCGCCGCCCACCAGCTACGGGCTAGATCCAATAACTGCAGGTGCACCACGGCCACCTTCTCTTCTTCTGGAGTCTTCGCTGCGTCCAATATCACCTCTGTGTCCTGAAGCCACGCATCAGCAGCGACAGCGTCTTCGCTACCATCAAAGAATGGATGGTTCAGGCGCTTGAAACTGTTCGCTGTACTGTTCCCATGATGTCCACCTCTGCCGAGAGCATCTGCCACCGCCTGATGCAAGGCATCTCCTCGATGATCCTGCGATGCAAGCAACTCCCTGATAAGTCCCACCAAGGCTCCATCATCCTGCCTTACGGGCTGCACCGGTGGTTCTGAATCTCCGGGAGGCATGACCCGGGAGGCTGCTCCTGAGTGCTGGGCCTGATCTTCTGGGTGCTGCTGGTCCACGGGAGGCGCTTCGCCTTGCTGATCGACAGGTCCAGGAATAATACCGCTGAAGAAGACGACATAGGAAAAAATAAGTGTAAAACCCCTAAAATTTCTACTATTTTTTTATATTAAATTTAGTACTGATTTAAAATTTTCGTAATACACGTCGCATAGTCGTATTATACGTCGCGCACGACTTTTATTTCTTTTTTCGAATTTGCTCGACGAGTGCGAATATGTGCGAGCGTACATATTTTTGAAAAATATTATTTTTATTATTTTATGGTTTCAAAATAATATAGGTAATAATTATTTCTAGCTATCATTTCAAGTTTATGGTTTTAATTATGAAAATCCTTTTATTTATGCAGTTATAATTATAAAGTATTTTTCCATAAATTGGTATATTAGAAAGTATATTTATGTACAAAAATATTTGTGAATACATATAGCTCATAAATATTTATTAGTTTATTTTAAATAAAAATATAATTTTCGAAATTAATATTATTAGTATTTTTGGAAAGCATATTTTGAATTTATTGTGGAGATTTAAATCTTGATTTGAATCTATGTATTTATTTAAATAGTTAAATAATTGAAATTTGATTTATTGATTTGATTTTAAACTAAGAGAATTTAATTTGATTTAAATTAGATTTGGATTTGGATTTGGATTTGGATTTGGATTTGGATTTGGATTTGGATTTGATTGCTTTTAAACTAAATATGGAAATATCCAAATTGGGTTTTAAATATCCTAATTCTTATCTAAGTGGGAATTCCCACATCCTATAAATAGGCAGGTACTCCTCCACATTATTCATCTCCCATAAATTTCCTCCATAAATCTACGTGCATCGTGTCCGTGTTCATCCATAATCTTATTCCATATTTTTACACATACATTATTTTTGTGCTGGACACATCCCCGACACCGTAAAATTTCTAACCTAACCCAATCCAAACACCCCACAGTAGCACTTTCCTTTTCCCCCAACCCACTGTCCAAACCCAGCCACCATCCCAGCGTCCCCGTCGCCGTAACACCCGCTGCCCCGTCGACCCACACACCACAGCCACCACCACGTTCACCACCAGCCCAGGCCGGTGTACCACCGTCGCACCTACGGCCGCCATCGCTACTACCAACTATTTTCCATAAATAAATTCACATTATTTATTGTGTATCTGAGAAAATTATAACTGTAGGAATCCGATCTAGAAGACGATCGCTTTATCCCTTGGACTATGCGAAGAAGAAAAAGCTCTCAAAATTTTGACAGTAAGTTAGATAACTATGTATCTGTACAATGAATGAGAAAAAGAACTCTATTTATAGAGTCAAAAATAATAACTGAAAGGATAACTGCCTTCACAACCTGTGCCTAGTTGAAAATCACGCAGGATTTAACATACGCAAGGTTGTGAGCAGTTACTGGACGTGGCCTATAACTGTTGGACACATGACAATCATGCATGAGTCGTGTGCAAGTTACAGGACACGCAGGCGAGAGATCAGTGGCATGGCTGCCACGTACTCCAATTTGATAAAATCCACGCAGACTTGTTGAAGACAAAATCCACGCAGACTCGGGGCAGAAAGCTTCAAAATCCACGCAAACTTGGGGCAAGAAGCTTCAGGATCCACGCAGACTCGGGGTAAAAAGCTTCAAAATCCACGCAGACTTGAGGGAAGAAACTTCAGAATCCACGCAAACTTGAGGCAGAAAGCTCAAAATATATGCAGACTTTGGAAATGAACATAATCCACGCTCGATTGAGGCAGGACTGCCAGCTGTCTTGATTCGACGTGCTTCGACTGACACAAAATCTCTGACTATGATTGCTTTTGTCAGTTGTATTAAATGACAAGAAGCCCTTTTGGTACGCCAACTTGACGAAGGCTGAGTCTTGCTGAAGAAGATTTCGAAAGTCACGCAATAGTCGACTGTGATCTCTCGAGTTCTGTGCATACGTGGCATACGAGAAGACATTCTTCGACTGTCGTACTGTCAGTCATAATTATACTCTGACAAATGATGAGCTGTTTCCCAGCTTGACTTTTAAATATTGTCCTGATCAACTCAGCGTGACTTTTGGACCTTGTTCTGATCAACTCAGCGTGACTTTCATTTTTGAGGCCTACAAAACCCCCTTCAAAGTTTTCGAAAAATGATAAATTATTTCGAAATACTTTGAAAATGAGATGATAAAATAAAATCAGTCACGCTGATATGACTTTAAATTTTTCGGAAGTTAAAAAGACTTCGAAGTTCTTTGAAAACATTCAAATGAACTTATTAAATGTCATGATGACTCTTCATTTTTCGAGACTGATTGCATCCAATTTATGGTGGAATATGAACCGCCGGTAAGCTCTGTTATATAAACAGGAAGAGAATTCAGCTTTGATGTTCATCTCACGTCCACATGACACCGAAGGAGAAAGCTGAGGAAGAAGCAAAAAAGTTAGGTTTTTATTCCCATGGCGACCCTACTTTTGAGGGTAAGGAACCGGAGCCTTTTGTCTTCGAGTTCAAAGATGACCCGACACAACTAGCCAAGAATTTCTTGAGCTATTTTGGCCTGGATGGCTCGTCTTCTTCCAATGGACGCAGCCTCACGGAGCAGCGTGAAATGTTCAAGGTTCTGTTACACCATATGGGAGTCAAGAGCGTAGAAGAACTGGGTGCTAAGCTCAGTCGCTCTGCAAAATAGAGCGTGACCTTTATGCTTTTGTTTTCTTTTTGAGAATATTGTACTTTTGTCTTTTGTAAGGCCATAAGTGCCTGCTTATCTTTGCATTGAATGTTCAAAATTCTGTGTGGTACAAATCTACGCTGAAAGCTAACTTTACTCTGAATAGTGTGCACCAATGAAGAGCCATAGGCGGCACTCTTTGAATATTTCCAATGCTGTGCTGTCTTCCAAAGCACACGTGACACTCATTCCATAATTTATGAGCGCTATTTGCTCGAATCTTTTCCAAGAATAGGCTTGTACTTTGTCCTTTAAATAGATAAGTGAGTTTCACAGATACTTATCTCCTTATTCTTCTTCTTCTTCTTCTCTGAGAATGAATTTTTTGTGAGATTTCATTCTCAAACAGGAAAGCAATGCTTTCTAATGTTCGATTTCTGTGCACTATACCAGACCTTGGTTTGCCAATCCGTAGCACCAAACTCGATGGTAAGTCCAGTATAGAATGCATACCATTTTTTACTGTTGAAGATGGGCTTTTGTTTTTGACTGAACAATACACGCCTGTCTCTGCACGCTTAATGATATTTCTGTTGATTTAATCTCTTTTTCCTTGCTGTTTTCTACAGAAGCTCGGCTGAAAATTTTCTTCAGAACTGGCATTGGTGATTTGGTTTGAATCTAGGACTTCATCTGGGATTTCATCATAGAGTTTTGAATTTTCTGGAATTGAATGAGCAGCCAGAAAATCAGCTAAAGCTTGTCCTTTGACTGATTTCTGAGGAATATAGTGCATATCATACTGAGCAAGTAAGATTCTCCAATTAGCTAATCGAGAATTCAAAACACTAGGTTTCTTCATCATGACCCGTATAGGATTGATCCTGGAGATGACATGAATAGTCTGACCAATGATATAATGTCGTATCTTTTGAACAGCGAACATCAAGGCTAGACATTCTTTTTCGACCGGTGAATATCGAGGTTCAGCTCCGGTCATAGTACGACTGAGATAGTAGATGGCTTGTTCATGACCATTTTTATTCTTTTGCGCGACCAATGCACCCAATGAATGACTCATTGCTCGGGTATATAGGAGGAATGGAATTCCTGAAACGGGAGGTACCAATACTGGAGGGCTCATCAGATATTGTTTTATATTATCGAATGCTTTCTGACATTCATCATTCCAGACAAAAGAGACACCTTTCTTCATAAGTTTGTTGAATGGTCTGCAGCGTCCTGAAAGATTAGAGATGAATCTCCTGATATAAGCGATCCTTCCTTGAAATCCTCGTAGCTCTTTTAAGGTGCGTGGAGGACGCATCTCTTGGATGGCTTTGATCTTCTCGGGATCCACGTGTATACCTTTAGAGGTAATGACGAAGCCGAGAAATTTACCACTAGAGACGCCTAAGAAGGACCTAGTAGGGTTCATCTTTAATTGATGCTTACGTATTAGATCAAATATAGTCTTCAAATCTTGGATATGATCCTCCTTTTGTCAACTTTTGACTGCAATATCATCAACGTAGCATTCGACTATTTTTTGCAGATGTTCACGGAATATAGTGCTCATAGCTCGTTGATAAGTTGCTCCTGCATTCTTGAGACCAAATGGCATAACCGTATAACAGTATGTACCGATCGGCGTTCTGAAAGAAGTGTGCTTCTCGTCATCTGGAAACATTTTAATCTGATTGTACCCAGAATACCCGTCCATGAATGACATTCGTTCAAACCCACAGGTATTATCGATCATGACATCAGTGATTGGTAGAGGGAATTCGTCTTTAGGATATGCCGCATTGAGATCGCGGAAGTCTATACAAACTCTGATCTTGCCAGTCTTTTTAAGGACAGGAACTATGTTAGCCACCCAATCGGGATGTTGTTCCTCTCTAATAAACCCGGAGGTTATGAGTTTATTGACTTCAGCTTCAATTGCATCCATAATGTCTGGACGAAATCGTCGCTGTTGTTGTTTGACCGGTTTAGCATTCGGCAAGATATTGAGCTTGTGAGTTGCAATTTGTGGATCAAGTCCTGGCATATCTTCATAACTCCAAGCGAAGACATCGATGTAATCACGAATGAGTTTGATCATGTCTTGCTTATCAGTTTCTGAAAGACTTTCACTGATGAATATTGGTTTGGGGGATCCCTCTTCACCAACATCTATTTGAACAAGTTTGTCTTCAGTCGGAGGTTCTTTTTGCTCGAAACAGAACTCCCATTGATTATCCAACCTTTGGGCCCATTGTTCTGATTCAGGTGAGATTTCAAACTCATCTTTGTCTTCATCACTTTCTTCAGAATGGTCAATGGAGACCATGTTGGAAGACAGAATGTTGCAGTAGAAATCATCGATACTCGTGTCAGAATCCCAAGAGGTAGTACTAGAAGAATCAGATCTCTTATCTTCGTCAGATTCGGGATCTTCATGAACAATATTGATAAAAGGAGTAGGAGCAGTATAACCCAATTCGTATTTCGTCCTTCCATATTTTAGAGGAGGAATTCGGACAGGCATTTTTCTTCCTTTGCCATTATTGAGGCCAGTCCTAAAGTCATAGCCCATATTTTTAATGATGTCTTTAGATTGCTGACTATAACGACGTAGTTGTAATCTTCCGGTATCATCATTTTTGTCATCATCTTCTAAATCAGAAGGACTTTGGGGCCCTTTGTAAAAGAATATTGGAATGTCTCCTGGCTTTCTGCTGGGAACTAGAAAGTATGAAAATTGTACAGGTTCTAGGGATACATCTGTATGAGCAGTCTGTACAACTCCTATGGTTATTGTGCTCAAGTCATCTAACAAATGTAAATAACTATGAACATAATTACACACATCAACATACTACAAAGATGGAGGCTTTTCATTAAATATAAAAGCAGCAATATTTACATTGGGAGAAGGCTGAGCCTTAGAGATCTTAGCCAAATCAATGACTAAAGGGGGAGAAGATGAACGAGAAGAAGCGTTGTTTCGATTAAGATTGATAACAAATGGCTCAGAAGAGGTGAGCTCCCTTGAAGTCTGAGATGGAAGAATAGTCCGCCCTCCAACTGGAATTAGCAGAGTATCCTGTTTCACATGTGAAGATGTAGGAACTGCAGTACGCCCACTGACAGGAATGATCAGTGTATCTTGAGTAGACAACTGAGGTAATAGAGAAATTCGTCCACTCACCGGAATGATGAAAGAACCTTCTCCAAAGGGTTTGGGAGATTGTTGCTGAGTAGTTCGACCTTTAACAGGAATTATTAAAGTCTCACTTTGTGAATCCTCTTTCTCCATAGCTTGTATCACCCTTGTATACTCTTTTTTGTACATCCGGGAATCATTGAAATAGGCTTCAACCCCATGGAAGGGATTTATATCAGCAACTTCTTTTTGTACTCTTCCATTGCTATCAATGTATTTAAAACACTGATGAAGAGTAGAAGGCACCACATTATTTTCATGAAGAAAGGGCCTCCCAAGAAGAAGATTGTAGGATCCCACAATCTCGATCACATAGAAAGTGACTTTGGATCTGAAATCGCCTATTTGAAGCTTCAAATGAATCTTTCCCAAAGGCTCGCTCCTGCTTTGATTGAATCCCAGGATAGTAGTAACTGTCTTGGAAAGCTTGTGAAGGGGGATTTTTAGTTCATCCAACAGACTCTTTGGCATTATGCTTATAGCAGATCCTGGATCAATGAGGATACGATCTATCTTCATTGTATCGATATAACCGGTGTAATAGAGAGGCCGATCATGTCGATTATCCTCCAGTAGCATGTCGTCTTGTGTAAAGGTGATATTTGGAATAATCTCCAATACACTGTTGCAATGTAAGCAAGTGGCAGGTTCTGCATCTGGCTTCTTTAACTGTGCAAGACAAGAGTCTGCCTGAAGAAGTGCTTTACTTAACGTCTCTCGAGTCTCTTTGGAAAGACATAGAAGTTCAAAGAGGGACATTCTAGCTGGAGTATTAGCAAGTTGAGCTAAAATGTCAAAGTTATAAGGCTTCTGAAGTCCAAGAGGAGAGGACTTCTTGATTGGCTTATCAAACCGAGCCTGTTGTTTGCCTTTCTCAAGAGCCGTAGGCTTGGAAGAAACAGGTTCATCTTGGGTAGTTGAAGGAACAGGTACGGTGGATGATTCTTCTTCAGGAGGAACATTAGGAGCGTCTTTATCAGCAGGAAGGGTATCAGGAGTATCCTCAGGATTCTTGGAATAATCCTTTAGATAAGGTTTCCCTGTTCTAGTAGCACCAGCAAGTGCTTCTTCTTTGTCTTTTGGCTCTGTGTCAGAGATAGATCCAAGAGAAGTCATATGACATGACTTAATCTTTCCAGCCTTCTTGGACTTTCGAGAAGTAGTCTTTTGAGGAGAAGGCGATTCAAAATCTGCCACTAGATTAGGATGGATCCACATGATTTCTCCTGTTTCCAAAGTGATTGGCACTAATTCTTCAGACTGTGGAGGAGAAATATTCACTATTTCAAGAGTTGCCTTAGGAATAGGAACGATCCCACTTTTAAGGAGCTGAGGAGGGAAATCTCCGAATTGCATAGAGACGACGTTGGAGGTGACAGTCTTCTCTTTTGGAGTAAGAGAGATAGCTCCAGATTTAATCATTTCTTGGATCTTTTCTTTCAGTACATAACATGTACGAATTGTGTGACCCAACATTCGGTAGTATGGACAGTATTTGGGATGATCTGTCTTACCAGCTTTATCAGGTTTCTTGATTTCAGGTAATTGTATTTTATTACCTTTCAGCAGACATTCGAAGATACCAAGGACATCATCGTCGTCAAAAGAGTATTCTTCTTTGGGACGAGGTGCACTTGGTTGTTGAGTTGTAGAAGTAGGAGAAGTTTGAACAGTTGATGCATCTTTTCTCTGAAGATTAACTTCAAGAGTTTCTTTTCCCTTGCGAGCATTATTTTTAGCATTATTGTTAGTACCTTGACCTGTTTCTTTGGGAGTCATCTGCACTCCTAAACCTTTGAAGGTTTCAGCACTAATTTCTGCAGCCTTGGCACTAACTATAAAAGAAGGCCAGTCTTGAAATTGGATGGATCCTGTCCACATGTTGATGATTGGCAACAAGTTTGATTTGCATGTGTCGATGGTGACAGCATCAGGAGTTCCAAGAGGCATCTTTAGAGCTTCTCTTCGAAATCGTTCAATGAAATTCTCTGTAGTTTCATTATTTTTCTGCTTGATTCTAATAAGAGCAGACATAGTCATGTCATTGAGCCCTTCATAGAACCTTTCAAGAAACATCTGTTTGAAACCGGCAAATGAGGTAATGCACCCATCTGGGAGACTTCTATACCATTCATAAGCCGTTCCCTTGAGACATCCAACAAACAACCGAGTAAGGAGGGCGTCACTTGGTTGCAATTGATCAGTCATCACTTCAAAGTAATTAATAAACTGACTTGGAGAAGTGGTTCCATCATAGAATGAGATAGTAGGAGGCTTGTATTTAGGAGGATACGATACTTGTTTCCATTCTATCGGATAAGGTTGCTTGATTCCTAACCTTTGTAAACCATCTTTTTGTTTGAATGCCTCGAATTGAGTTTTGAGATTCCTCAATTCTTCATTAACAACTCCGGAAGATTGTGGAGTTGTAGCTTGTAGAGAATAGTTGGGAGGAGGAACAGCGTTATAAGCACTACCCCCAGCTCCAGAGAGACTAGGATTTGGTTGAGCTGGTCCAGGAGTATTGGATTGTATTGCTGGAGGAACTTGTACTGGACTTATAACAGTGTCAATTGGTATGGCATCTGGTACAGTCTGTCGATTTTGTATCTGAGTTGCCATGAGTTCAGTATCAGCCATAGACTTCATTTGCTGTTCCAAAGAAGCAATCCTTTGTTCTTGAGGAGTCAAGGAAGAAGAAGGTTCATCAGTATTCCCATCAACCATATAAGTCGTAACTGTACGAGGGATTATTGATGAACTGGTGGATGTTGTTTGTTCTGAATCATTGCTTTGTGCATCAAAGTCAATTATAGGAGAACTACCCCCAGTAGAAAGAGGTGGGAAGTTAGATTCTCCAAAGAATTCAGAATCATCTTCAGAAATCGAAGTTCTCTGACTAGAGGCCAGGACTCTTGCTCTTGTGCCTCTATATACTCCATCTGGACTATCAGCTCTACCCCCAGTATCCCGAGAGGTCATGTTGACAGAAGCAAACAAAGGCTCATCTTCATCAGGCATAGGTTCACACTGAATCCTATTGAAGACAGATTGTCGTTTTGTTTGACATCTGCATTGCATTGTGACTCTCGGCTGAAAATCACATTCATGATCAACATAGTCCTGAACCATTGATTGACATCTGCATTGAATTATGACTCTTGGCTGGAAGTCACATTCAGCATGATAGAATTATTCCTTCTCTTCTGTTGAAGGTGTTCCCGTAGATCTATCTATGAAGATTGAGGTTGATCAGAGAACACTCTTTGTGTATTTTTAGGAATATATTTCTGGTTCTTGGGTCTTGATGGCTCTTGATTATATAGGGAGTGATTAATATGAGCCACATAATTTCTAGCATACTCTGCATCCGGATCTTTTATCTTCATTTCCGATTGGTGTAGTTTCTTAACACCAGAAGTGCTTCCCAAACGGGTTTGATTAAGTTTTGTTCTTAGATCAATTGGAGGTAACACATTGGTTTTGGAAACTTGGAGTTTTCCTTCCATTGATCTAGATATTTGCAGAGAAGGAAGAGTTGAACCACCCCCTTGATTAGGAGTTGGTAACAGACCTTTTCTAGACAAATTCTGTGCCCAATTCGAAGAAGTCGTAGAAGAAGACATTAAAGAATATTTATTCTTAGACTTATTCAAGTTTTGAGACATAGAATGTCCAGAAGGAAGAGTAGTCAAAAGACTATCTCCTTTTCTTTGACTAACAAAATTGTCAGTCAAAGCTGTTCCTGAAGTAAAAACTACAGGAACAGAAGAAACAACTAAAGAGTCATCTCTTTTCGAAGGGACTTTGTGTGGAAGACCACCCCCAGTTCTAGTAGAACTTGGCACAGAAGAAGAGATAGCTAAAGAGCTATTCTTCTTAGATGAAATACACGCTGAAACAGATTTGGTTAAAGAACCAGTACTGTTAGCGTGGCTTTTGAATTTAGAATTACACGCTGGAACAGATTTGGCTAAGGAGCTAGTACTGTCAGCGTGATTTTTGATTTTGGAAATACACGCTGGAACAGATTTAGCTAAGGAGCCAATGCTGTCAGCATGATTTTTGAATGTGAGATTGCACGCTGGAACAGATTTGGCTAAGGAGCCAATACTGTCAGCGTGACTTTTGGAATTGAATTTGCACGCTAGAACAGATTTGGCTAAGGAGCCAGTACTGTCAGCGTGACTTTTGATTGCTGTCATTTGCGAGCGCACAAGAGTGTGCGTGCTTGCAGTAGAGTTCTCGCCAGTGTTAGAAGTAGACACTGTGGCAGAGACTTCACCATTGACTGCCAACTGATTCTTAGGGACATAGACATAGTGTCCCTTCGACTTGGCAGTGATGATGGAGGCTAAAGTGGGCTTGCCACTCTTAGCCCGCTGCATTTCTTCATAGGCGAGTAGATCGAATTGGATCGTCATCATCTTCTTCGTCGAGCCGACTGACGAAGTGTCGCATTGAGTTGTTGCCATCTCAGAAGAGGAGATGGTTTTCTCCAGCAGAGTCGCCAATTTGTTTTCCATAAATAAATTCACTTTATTTATTGTGTATCTGGGAAAATTATAACTGTAGGAATCCGATCTAGAAGACGATCGCTTTATCCCTTGGACTATGCGAAGAAGAAAAAGCTCTCAAAATTTTGACAGTAAGTTAGATAACTATGTATCTGTACAATGAATGAGAAAAAGAACTCTATTTATAGAGTCAAAAATAATAACTGAAAGGATAACTGCCTTCACAACCTGTGCCTAGTTAAAAATTATGCAGGATTTAACATACGCAAGGTTGTGAGCAGTTACTAGACGTGGCCTGTAACTATTGGACACATGGCAATCATGCATGAGTCGTGTGCAAGTTACAGGACACGCAGGCGAGAGATCAGTGGCATGGCTGCCACGTACTCCAATTTGATGAAATCCACGCAGACTTGTTGAAGACAAAATCCACGCAGACTCGGGACAGAAAGCTTCAAAATCTACGCAAACTTGGGGCAAGAAGCTTCAGGATCCACGCAGACTCGGGGCGAAAAGCTTCAAAATCCACGCAGTCTTGAGGGAAGAAACTTCAGAATCCACGCAAACTTGAGGCAAAAAGCTCAAAATATACGCAGACTTTGGGAAAGAACATAATCCACGCTCGATTGAGGCAGGACTGCCAGCTGTCTTGATTCGACGTGCTTCGACTGACACAAAATCTCTGACAGTGATTGCTTTTGTCAGTTGCATTAAATGACAAGAAGCTCTTTTGGTACGCCAACTTGACGAAGGCCGAGTCTTGCTGAAGAAGATTTCGAAAGTCATGCAATAGTCGACTGTGATCTCTCGAGTTCTGTGCATACGTGGTATACGAGAAGACATTCTTCGACTGTCGTGCTGTCAGTCATTATTACACTCTGACAAATATTGAGCTGTTTCCCAGCGTGACTTTTAAATATTATCCTGATCAACTCAGCGTGACTTTTGGACCTTGTTCTGATCAACTCAGCGTGACTTTCATTTTTGAGGCCTACACCAACCACCGTCCACCGGAACAACCACCACCACCTCCACGAATGTCCGGCCAAACCCACCGACCATCTCCACGACCGACACCCCAAGCCATCACCCGCCGACACCCCAAGCCATCACCCGCCGACACCACGGCCAAAACCCCACCGGCCATCACCACCGAGCAAAAAGGAAAACAAAATCCAAAAGTAAAACCCACACACCCCCTCACCTGACGCCGCCGGCCGGAGATCCGACGATCGCCCAAGCCGTCCTTCCGCCGCAGTCGACCCAGCCCAGCCGAGACCGGCTCCGCCCTTCGCCGTCGCATCCGTACCTGGACCCAACGTCGCGAGCCTACGACCTCCGTCCTGGCCCTCCGGCGCCTGACCAGAGACCTCGTCCGCGCTTCCGACCCCGCGCTCTCTCCAAACCCCCTTCATCTCCGACTTCCCGCAACCCTCCGGCCAAACCACCGCCTCCGCCCAGCTTCCCTTCTCTCCCGCGATCCTCTCCTCCCACGATCGCCGCGAGCGCCCGGTCGACAAACCCTCGGCCGACAAACCCTCCGCCGGCCGGAAGACTCCGCCTCTCTCTCTTCTCTCTGACTCATCCTCTCTCTCTCTCGTTCTCTCTGTCTCACCTCTCGGTTTTTGTCCTCCTCGAAAAAGGAGGAAGAGCAGCAGCTCATGTTTGATATTTTGTTGGATTTTTGGTTCTGGTGCTTTGTTATTTTTTTTCTTTTTTCGGTATCTGTTATTTTACAACTATTATTATTATTATTATTATTATTATTATTATTATTATCAGTACAGTACAGTATTAGTTTATGATTTTAATGGTTGATGTTTATTTTATTTTTTTATATATATACTCAATACTATAATTAGTATTGTTAAAAACTATTAAATTTGAAAATTAGATATTATTATTTTGTTATGTATTGCAAACAGGATACTTAAATATCTATGCAAAACATTTTCTATTAATATTACTAAAAGTTATTATCATTCATATATTTTTACGTTGCAGCATATATATTCACAAAATATATGTAAATATTATCGTTATCGTTATTATTTTATTATGATTATACACTATACGTATCTTTCATTCAGTAGGATTATATATGTATTTATACAATAAGCTAGCTCCTTTTCAAATACTTATTTTTGACAAACTTACAGTTTTGCCTCTAAAACAACTTTTCGGTTATTTATTTGAAAGCATATTTTGATTAATAGATTATATTTCAATATTATAAATAGATTTCAAAAATCGTATATATATATTATTTATCTAAATTTCTCTGATTATCCCTCTGCCCGTGACCAGCCCATTTATTCCTATTCCTTCGCCCATTTCGAGACTACCTTATGTCCACCCTAACTAATTTGACCCTCCTGGACCCGATGGAACTGTCCGTGCCACCGCCCGAGGTCACCATGTACAGTTGTTGCACCGAAGTCACAGTTCGTGCCACATTGATTATCGCAGCACACCAAGCGCTCTACCAGGCAAGACACCTTGTCATTTGCTGTTTATTTATTTTAGCTCATATTTCATGCATTATTTATTTTCTTTATGCAAAATAAACTGTGATACATGGCATAACTGTTAGAAATTACTGTTCATTTATATTTCCTGCTGTGTATTATTTTTCTTACAAATTAAACCTAAATTTAAGGGACCACCTTGTGTGTTACATTCATTGGCCTTGACACGTTATAACACGAAGTTGTGTATTGCATATAGGACATAGAAGTGCATGATTGGTTGGCCACCAGTACGTACAAGCCGTGTGATAGGAATAATCGCTAATAGAGGTAACATGTTAGTTTGACTTAGCGGTTATAGTGGTTTACGTTGTGGATACAACATAGTAGGCATTGGGCGGGGAGGACAATTCCTTAGCGTATGGGCTTCGATGCACTTTCCCTTTTGTAACCCGTGAGCTCCGCCGGAGACGCGGGTCAGATTACCCATGATTACTGACGGCCACTGACGATTCTGCGGAACGTCATGCTCTTACTGATGGGGCCTCTGGTGCCCAAGGGGGACTACGCCGATCCTATTTAGCCAGGGCCCATGCGTAGGAAGAATTGTTCTTAACTATATTTTACCTAGAACGGTTAGGCACCTTTATCCGTTAGGTACGAGTACTTTTGGTTTGGGTACTTGTATCTGACCGTGGCTTGGAACAATAACTTGTCGCGGATTAGTTCGTCACATCTTGTCCTTGTTTGGTTGTAGGTGTGACTTACTACTTCGATGAGAAGGTATTGAACCTTGTTGGGGTCCGGATACCATACTGGATTCATAGCATGGGAAGATACGTTACTGTGAATTAGTTTACCATCTCATGTCCTTGTTTGGTTGGGGGGATGGTACGCTCGTTCAGTAGGTGCGTATTGGAACATGTTATAATTCAATTTACTTATTTATTTGAGCAATATTTATTCAGTTTATATCGTATGATATTATGTGTCTTGTTACGTCCCTCTGAGGACCTGGTTATCTCTCCAGGTGTGTGCTCTTGTCTTTCGCAGGTGCTTTAGCTCTAGCCGTGTTCATTGCTATTTTTCGAGGATGATTGCACTTGGATCGTCTTCGCTTCGCTCGCCACTCATTTCATTTTCTAAGTAATTTTTCTTATTTTGTTGGTAGTGGATTTGTCTCCACCCAACATATTGTATCAAGACAAATTCATAGTTGATATATGATATCTTTTATTCTTTGATTTGTGGATGAGATTAGTTAGTTATGGTTCTACTGCATTTTACAGCTTATGTATTTATACGAGGCTTCCATATATTAGAGTATACTTCGTATGAATACAGCTGGCATGTCTACGTTCCTAGTCCTACGTATTTTAGGACTGGGGCGTTACATATTTTTGTGGTGGCCCATGCAGGTCAACATAAATTGTTTGATTACTTTACCGTACCAAGCAAGCCTGCGTATAGGATTAAAGTCTAGGATCTCATCCACATACTTGACCTTTTTCCTTGATTTTATCTACCGTTTGACTTATCAATTGCATCTTGCTTGCTTCCTTCCATACCTATTCTTATCTTCCCTTCGTGCTTGCTAGAGATTGACCATACTACTTAGTTGTCCCAAAACACCATTAGTTTAAACTCTTTAAGTTGGGTAGAATACCTTATGCACTAGCAACCCCTTTTGACCTAGTGACCTATATTAGCAAGCTTAATTAGATCCTAGAATCTAGGAGAAATTTAACCCATTTGGTCAACCAAGCCTTGGTCAATAAAATCGTAGAATGATGGTATAAGAATAAACAAGACTTAGATCCTTATGACTCTTAGACTATTCATATTTGTTCTTTATTTCAATCTTAATCTCGTGCCTATATTTTTTTTACTATCTAGACTAATGATGCTAATGTAGCCTAGTTTTTGTAAGCTCAAATCTTTATCAAGCTTGTTCATGACATATGTTATTGGAAGAATTCCCACTAACATAGCGTCTAATCAGAACCGGTGCAGGATGGTCTGATCAACCGAGTGCACTTGGTTCGCTTTTTGCCTATTATTCTACGTGGATGGGGACATAGTTAAGCTTGTCCTTTTGAGTTCCATCCACGACTGCCTTGACAATTCCTTAGAAATTATTCGGTCGCCTTTGAACCACGGATTCGTATTCGATAAATATCACCTTGGAACCCTTTATCGCTTTCATTTTCCTCCTATTTTAGAAGGACGAAATCCCTCGTGCCGAGTATCCCCTTGAGCTGTTCGATCACTTATAACCACTATAATTAGCCATTACCAATCCGTGACTATATCCTCTTCCTAAAACTAATCGTCTTTTTCCTTGATCCTAAACCTACCATCGTGACCTTCTAAATCATTTGAACAACCCCAATCGTTCTCCTAATCGTGCCGTATCTTAAGAGTCTAATTTATTTTCTCATGATACCATACAATTCCTTATTGCAGGATATCTTGATTAAAAACCCTTGATCATTTTCACTCTTGCATTAATTAACCATATCCACGATTATTTTCGTATTTATCTAATCACGTGTTGAACGTTGTGAATTGATTTTCTCATCGCTACCCCTTTGTGTCTTCTCACCCCCCCGCTAATTCTTAATTTCGAGGACGAAATTCTTTTAAGTTGGATAGGATGTAAAACCCCTAAAATTTCTACTATTTTTTATATTAAATTTAGTACTGATTTAAAATTTTCGTAATACACGTCGCGTAGTCGTATTATACGTCGCGCACGACTTTTATTTCTTTTTTTCGAATTTGCTCGACGAGTGTGAATATGTGCGAGCGTACATATTTTTGAAAAACATTATTTTTATTATTTTATGGTTTCAAAATAATATAGGTAATAATTATTTCTAGCTATCATTTCAAGTTTATAGTTTTAATTATGAAAATCCTTTTATTTATGCAGTTATAATTATAAAGTATTTTTCCATAAAATGGTATATTAGAAAGTATATTTATGTACAAAAATATTTGTGCATACACATAGCTCATAAATATTTATTAGTTTATTTTAAATAAAAATGTAATTTTCGAAATTAATATTATTAGTATTTTTGGAAAGCATATTTTGAATTTATTGTGGAGATTTAAATCTTGATTTGAATCTATGTATTTATTTAAATAGTTAAATAATTAAAATTTGAATTATTGATTTGATTTTAAACTAAGAGAATTTAATTTGATTTAAATTAGATTTGGATTTGGATTTGGATTTGGATTTGGATTTGATTGCTTTTAAACTAAATATGAAAATATCCAAATTGGGTTTTAAATATCCTAATTCTTATCTAAATGGGAATTCCTACATCCTATAAATAGGCAGGTACTCCTCCACATTATTCATCTCCCATAAATTTCCTCCATAAATCTACGTGCATCGTGTCCGTGTTCATCCATAATCTTATTCCATATTTTTACACATACATTATTTTCGTGCCGGACACATCCCCGACACCGTAAAATTTCTAGCCTAACCCAATCCAAACACCCCACAGCAGCACTTTCCTTTTTCCCCAACCCACTGTCCAAACCAAACCACCATCCCAGCGTCCCCGTCGCCGTAACACCCGCTGCCCTGTCGACCCACACACCACAGCCACCACCACGTTCACCACCAGCCCAGGCCGGTGCACCACCGTCGCACCTACGGCCGTCATCGCCACTACCAACCACCGTCCACCGGAACAACCACCACCACCTCCACGAATGTCCGGCCAAACCCACCGACCATCTCCACGACCGACACCCCAAGCCATCACCCGCCGACACACCAAGCCATCACCCGCCGACACCACGGCCAAAACCCCACCGGCCATCACTACCAAGCAAAAAGGAAAACAAAATCCAAAAGTAAAATCCACACACCCCCTCACCTGACGCCACCGGCCGGAGATCCGACGACCGCCCAAGCCGTCCTTCCGCCGCAGTCGACCCAGCCCGGCAGAGACCCGCTCTGCCCTTCGCCGCCGCATCCGCACCTGGACCCAACGTTGCGTGCGCACGACCTCCGTCCTAGCCCTCCGCCGCCTGACCGGGGACCTCGTCCGCGCTTCCGACCCCGCGCCCTCTCCAAACCCCCTTTATCTCCGACTTTCCGCAACCCTTCGGCCAAACCACCGCCTCCGCCCATCTTGCCTTCTCTCCCGCGATCCTCTCCTCCCACGATCGCCGCGAGCGCCCGGTCGACAAACCCCCGGTCGACAAACCCTCCGTCGGCCGGAAGACTCCGCCTCTCTCTCTCTCCTCTCTGACTCATCCTCTCTCTCGTTCTCTCTGTCTCATCTCTCGGTTTTTGTCCTCCTCGAAAAAGGAGTAAGAGCAGCAGCTCATGTTTGATATTTTGTTGGGTTTTTGGTTCTGGTGCTTTGTTATTTTTTTTCTTTTTTTTGGTATCTGTTATTTTACAACTATTATTATTATTATTATTATTATTATTATTATTATTATTATTATTATTATTATTATTATTATTATTATTATTATTATTATCAGTACAGTACAGTATTAGTTTATGATTTTAATGGTTCATGTTTATTTTATTTTTTATATATATACTCAATACTATAATTAGTATTGTTAAAAAGTATTAAATTTGAAAATTAGATATTATTATTTTGTTATGTATTGCAAACAGGATACTTAAATATCTATGCAAAATTTTTACTATTAATATTACTAAAAGTTATTATCATTCATATATTTTTACGTCGCAGCATATATATTCACAAAATATATGTAAATATTATCGTTATCGTTATTACTTTATTATGATTATACACTATACGTATCTTTCATTCAGTAGGATTATATATGTATTTATACAATAAGCTAGCTCCTTTTCAAATACTTATTTTTGACAAACTTACAGTTTTACCTCTAAAACAACTTTTCGGTTATTTATTTGAAAGCATATTTTGATTAATAGATTATATTTCAATATTATAAATAGATTTCAAAAATCGTATATATATATTATTTATCTAAATTTCTCTGATTATCTCTCTGCCCGTGACCAGCCCATTTATTCCTATTCTTTCGCCCATTTCGAGACTACCTTATGTCCACCCCAACTAATTTGACCCTCCTGGACCCGATGGAACTGTCCGTGCCACCGCCCGAGGTCACCATGTACAGTTGTTGCACCGAAGTCACAGTTCGTGCCACATTGATTATCGCAGCACACCAAGCGCTCTACCAGGCAAGACACCTTGCCATTTGCTGTTTATTTATTTTAGCTCATATTTCATGTATTATTTATTTTCTTTATGCAAAATAAACTGTGATACATGGCATAACTATTAGAACTTACTGTTCATTTATATTTCCTGCTGTGTATTATTTTTCTAACAAATTAAACCTAGATTTAAGGGACCACCTTGTGTGTTGTATTCATTGGCCTTGACACGTTGTAACACGAAGTTGTGTATCGCATATAGGACATGGAAGTACGTGATTGGCTGGCCACCAGTACGTACAAGCCATGCGATAGGAATAACTGCTAATAGAGGTTACATGTTAGTTTGACTTAGCGGTTATAGTGGTTTATGTTGTGGATACAACATAGTAGGCATTGGACGGGGAGGACAATTCCTTAGCGTATGGGCTTCGATGCACTTTCCCTTTTGTAACCCGTGAGCTCCGCCGAAGACGCGGGTCAGATTACCCATGATTACTGACGGCCACTGACGATTCTGCGGAACGTCATGCTCTTACTGATGGGGCCTCTGGTGCCCAAGGGGGACTATGCCGATCCTATTTAGCCAGGGCCCATGCGTAGGAAGGATTGTTCTTAACTACATTTTACCTAGAACGGTTAGGCACCTTTATCCGTTAGGTACGAGTACTTTTGGTTTGGGTACTTGTATCTGACCGTGGCTTGGAACAATAACTTGTCGCGGATTAGTTCGTCACATCTTGTCCTTGTTTGGTTGTAGGTGTGACTTACTACTTTGATGAGAAGGTATTGAACCTTGTTGGGGTCCGGATACCATATTGGATTCATAGCATGGGAAGATACGTTACCGTGAATTAGTTTACCATCTCCTGTCCTTGTTTGGTTGGGGGGATGGTACGCTCGTTCAGTAGGTGCGTATTGGAACATGTTATAATTTGATTTACTTATTTATTTGAGCAATATTTATTCAGTTTATATGGCATGATATTATGTGTCTTGTTACGTCCCTCTGAGGACCTGGTTATCTCTCCAGGTGTGTGCTCTTGTCTTTCGCAGGTGCTTTAGCTCTAGCCGTGTTCATTGCTATTTCTCGAGGATGATTGCACTTGGATCGTCTTCGCTTCGCTCGCCACTCATTTCATTTTCTATGTACTTTTTCTTATTTTGTTGGTAGTGGATTTGTCTCCGCCCAACATATTGTATCAAGACAAATTCATAGTTGATATATGATATCCTTTATTCTTTGATTTAAGGATGAGATTAGTTAGTTATGGTTCTACTGCATTTAACAGCTTATGTATTTATACGAGGCTTCCATATATTGGAGTATACTTCGTATGAATACAGCTGGCATGTCTACGTTCCTAGTCCTACATAATTTGGGACTGGGGCGTTACAATAAGGACGGACTAAGACAGATCAACGATACAAGCATGTGATCAGGTCAAGAATCTCAGGGATTAGAAGAGTCGGGCAGAGATCAAGAACGAGTGCTGATTGAGACATCAATTCGATAAACCCTCACATATCTTGATTTACAATACCTGCATGGGCCACCATTTAAACCATGTAACGCCCCAGAACCAGAATACTAGAGAGCGGGGGCATACATAGCCAGCTACGTATAATGAAATAGAATCCACCCCACTATACGGTCACGGCTGTCTAGATACATGAAGGTTTAACTACAATCCATCAGTCTCCTATGGTCAATAACAAGCCTGAACGTCTCAATCTCAAGCAAGCAAGTAAAGTACAAGATGTACGATCACCAAATATACAATAATAAGGCGTCCCAAAATATTACATATCCAGCTGATCATGAAGCTAGTCGTTACAAAATATGAGGACTAGCAAGAGTTTAGTCATACATGATCAAACCTAGGATCTGTCAATCATGTTACAGCCCGTAGATAGATAATAATAAGGCATACAATACGAGCTAACAAGTGCTCGCCGGCTAAACGCCTCAAAATAAATTTTTTACAATAGAGTGGTAGAGCAAAAATTAACCCAGTCGTTGCCCTGGTCATGTCTGATGGTCACCATCGGGATGGAAGGTCAGTAGATCCTCTGAGGTTGCTCCGAAATCTAGCCACACAAAACCAGCTGGGTCAGATCCCAGAAAGAGCAAGTGCCACAAGGAGGCTTCACTTAAGAACTAAAACCAGCACATCAGAAAATGATATTAAAGCAGTTAAAAGAACTTGAAGTAAAAGAATAACAACCGTCAAAATGGAGCACGAGGGAACCATTCAAGTAGAGCCGGGTCACAACCCTTAAACCAAACAAGGACCGGGGTTGTAACCCATCACTTGAATAGAACTCCGTCTCTAAATCTTGTTGATAAGGTAAAACTTTACAAGCATGACGTGGAGTGCAATAATATAATAAACGAAGAGAGGACTTAGAACTGCTCCGGGAGCCAGGTTACAACCCTTAAACCAAACAAGGACCGAGGTTATAACCCTTCGCCTGAACAGAACTTCGCCTCTGATCTTTATTGTTAAGAGTGACAATCATGCGATCAAGCTTGCAATAATCGAGCACTGAAACCACACCATACAATTACACCCGGCCAATCAGTGACTACGGCTTTCTACATTAGCTAACTAGGGTTATCACAACATGCAATGAGATGTTCCTCCAGCCACAAGCCCTGCGGCTAATCCAGGTTATCCAGGCGGCTTGGGTTTATTTAAGCAGTGCATCGTTCTTTCCATATATCAGTGAATTTAGACTTGTGCCCTACTCGTCGGCAGGCTGCAAGTCCCACAATGGTGGCCGGGATAACGGGATCGCCTGTAGCTGGGGAGATCTCTCATGACTACTGAATTAATCTAGTTGTTAGCCTTAGCCATTTATAGTAGGTACCCCTGACCGTGGTACTCAGGGATCCCTGTCCTAGACATGATACAAACACTACCGGTTCAATTGTACAAACACAATCATCCACGGTGTCCAGACCATTCAATCTTGTCGTGTCATGTTCACTGTCAAGAGTGCGCCACGTCGGTCCACTATCATGTCATGTCAAAAGTGCACCACAACGGGTCACCATCGTGTCAGGAAATAATTAATTTAGCACAAGTACACATTTAGTACTTAAATATTAGAAGGGGCAAGGGCTGCGGGGGACTCATGCGGCTCAAAAAATTTCCATGCGGCCAACGGTCACTTGGCCATATGCGGCTTGAGCAAAATGTATAAACATGCATGCTAGCCGGCAAATGTATTTAATACATTAATATACAAAATATATTAATATACATTATATTAATATACACTAAATAATATATTAATATATATAATGTATGCTTGTATGTCTTAAAATATTGCATTAATATGCATGCGGCTGATGGGAGCCATATGCGGCTGGTTTAAGAAATTGCAGTAAGAAAATGTATACATATAAAAATGCATTACATGCTTATGGACTTATGCATTAGAATGCATTAAATGCATTCTTAAGGACTTAAATGCATTAAATGCATTCTTATGGACTTAAATGCATTACATGCATTAAATGGACTTAAATGCATTAAATGCATTTAGTCCATTCCTATGTGGTTGACTATAGGAAATGAACTAACAAAAATGCATTCTTGAAATGCACTAACAAAATGCATTAGGAAAAATGCACTAATAAAATGCATTAGGAAAAATGCACTAATAAGGTGCTCATGCGGCTACTTTAGGAACTGCACTAACAAAATGCATTGGGAAAAATACATTAGGAAAAAGGAAATGTATTAATTAATGCATAAAATGCATCAAAGAATGCTTTTCATGCATTCCTGGAATGCTATGCGGCTCAATGCATCAAAAATGCATTAAATGCATTTTTGGATGCCATGCAGCTGGTGCATTCTTTGAAATGCATTAATTACATTCTTTGAATGCCATCTAGATTGCATACGCGGCTGGCCTAAGGCTTATACGGCTGGCTTGAGGAATTGTATTAACCAATGCATAAAAAATGCATTAAAGCATTAAGGAGCTACGCGGCAGATGCATTCTCCAAAAATTGCATTAATTACATGCATGCTTGCATGCGGCCCATCTTTTAGCATGCGCATGCGGCCATAAATATTTCCTCATGCGGCTGAAAAAATGGTCCTCATGCGGCTACAATTGGTTTTCCCATGTATGCTGATGCACGCAAGGCTATGGGTGCCAGCATTAAATGCTAAGCCATGATGAGGTGGCCAAATATTAATGCTAAGCTTGCTCCCACATGCATGCATTTAATTCTAAGGTGGCTATGTGTATTCCCATGCGGCTACAATTGGTATTTGCAAGCAATTGCAGATGTATAGGAGATTAAATAATACAATTCTATATAAAGTCATGCGGCTGAGCAAAATCCCACAGGTAAAATTTGGACCAACGAAATTCTCTGCAACATGGGATCATCAACTAGCAAAATGTGCAAGTTTGATAGATCAACTCCCGAAAACCAAAAATACCACAAAGCTAGATTTACAAGAATTCAACCATGGGAATGAAAAATGCTAAGTACTAAAGTGGGTTAGAAACACACGAGGAAGACAATGAAACAATAAAAATGGACTTCCTCCATGAAGCAAGATGCACTTGCCTAAGCTCTCCCTATCTCTTTCTCTCCTGGTGGTTGAAGAAGTAATGGTAGAGAAGAAAAAGTAATGAAGAGAGAGAAATATTAGTGGGATATTAATGAAGAGGGTGGTGGTAGGTGGGATATTTAATGAAAGTGGTAGGTAGGAGTGGTTTGGTCCACACAAAAATCGAACCATGCAAAACCAAGCCGAACCAAGTCAAGTCGGGCCGAACCTAAATGAGGCATGCAAATATAGGTCTAAATACGTACACGTATACCAAAATACGTAATACAAACAATGACCATTACAATAAGCTATGTAATCTAGGTCAAATCTCAGTCCAACTAAGTCAAACTAGGTCACACTGAGTCACACTAGGTCATAGGAAGTCAAACCAAGTCAAACTAGGTCAAACTAGGTCAAAGGTTGACTTACAGTTAACTTTTGATCAATTGGTCAACTCTAGGTCAAACTAGGCTAATGTTGACTAACAGTTGACTTTTGGTCAACTGGTCAACTCTGGTCAAATTCTAGACATTTCTAGGCCAAGTGTTGACTGATAGTTGACTTTTGGCCAAGCAGTCAAACTTGGTCAACCGAGGTTAAAACTAGCCTAAGCATACTATTCCTAATATTTATCTACCAAGATACCATATATCTTGGTCAAACAGGATCAACTCTAATCTAAGAATTAAAATATCAAGTTGTACCTCGTTATTCGTACATCGAAACCTATGACATGCAAATCGAGATAAGATAATCACGGTAAGGTTAATAACCTTATCACAGTGATCCACATGATCATCTTGCCAATTTCAGCGATGTGAGATCATTGGAATCGACTGATCTCAGTTTCGTTGTACTAATTCCAAAATACGAACTTAATAAGAATTAATTATAATAAAAGGTAATACATAGAGAAATATCTACAGACATCGTCGGATGATGAAACAAACATCACCAACGTGTCCAGAATGGTCAAATCAGCTAGGATAGCCTATCCATAAGTCCAATTTGGACACAGGGACAAAAAGGTAATTTTGGGTCAAAACGGTGTCCGTGTCGGATCTACTTTGTACCGAAAAATATGCAAGAATACTAGTCCACTAAACCTACCAAATTATATGTCCACGAATCCAGAATGACGATACGAACCCAAAGATATATCCAGAATTGGATTCCGTTGACCCGATCTCAAATTGGTCCGTTGACCAGGATATTGAAATTTTGATTTACACGGAAAAGCGTTTCGGAGCCAATGTTCTCAAAACTCAACAAAATATATGTCAATGACTTCAGAATGACGATACGAACTCAACGGTATGTCCAGAATTGGATTCCGATGAGCCGATCTCAAAATGACCCGCTGACCCGGATATTGGTATTCGACTTGCACCGAAATACGTGTCGGAACCAATGTCCACTAGAACCTAGAAAATTATATGTCAACGAGTCCAGAATGATGATATTAACTCATCGGTATATCTAAAATTGGATTCCGATGAGCCGGCGTCAAAAAGTCTCGTTGACCCCGACTGTGGGGCCTGCTTTGCACCAAAATACGTGCCAGGGCCCACATCCTCAATATCTAACAAACTTTATATGAAAACATACCAGAACGATGCCATGAGTCTACTGGTGGTGTCAGAAATTGAATTCGGAGTCTCGGGTTCAAAAATAGAATTTAACAAGTTGAAAATTACGAATTCAGACGACCAACTTTGGCGTCGAATTCAACCAATCAAACGTGCTCACAATGAAACAAAACTTAAGGGCTAGGAAGAGGGTTATACCAGCTGCACATAGGAACCAGTGGCATGCCAGATGGAGCTGTGATGGAGGAGATACGAACTGACAAAGTTGGCTCCACAAAACTGTCCAAAAATAATATAATTTAAAGCGTCAACTTGGTGGCCGATTTTGATGTATCAAACGATAAAATCAACTGACGAAACTTGAGGGAAGTAAAGATGGATATACTAAAATTGTGACGGAGAAAGAAATTATCGATCCAACGATCGAATTTTTCGAAAAATGTGTGCGAAGTTGCTGCTTCGAGACGCAATTCTGAGTTCGTTTTCGAGCTCGCGTCGGCAGAATTTTGTGCGAATACACAAATCGCCTAGACGGCGCATCCCGGAGGACGGTGGTCACCACGTGAAGGTGCGCCCGGTCCATGCTCAGCCCGGGGGGGCTCGCCGGCGACGAGGACGGCCGCGGCGGCGCCATGGCTGCTGTGCGCATGCGGCATACTGCTGCGTCGACAATTGCTGGCTGCTGCTGCTGCCAGCTGCTGTATACGGCAATGTGATGGTAGGGCGGCAGGGGCACGACAAATGGTGGGGGCATGGTGAGCGGTGGTGGGCACGGTTGAGGGTGTGGTGGTGATGGTGTGGATGTGGTGATGATGATAAGAAGATGTGGATGATGGTGGTGGTGAAGAAGAGTAGGAGGAGGAGAGGGGATCGCCATGGAGGCTGCAGTCGGGGATGGTGAGGGAGAAGCTTGGCCAAGCATGGGGGGAGTTGCTGTTGGTTCTTAAGGAGGAGAGAGAAAATAGGTGTATGTAGGAATAATAAATGAGAGAGAGGAAAAAATAGAGAGAGAAAGGGGGATTCTCTAAATGTTATGGCTGGCCATAAGAGAGGGGTTTTGGGGAGTGAGTGCCAAGTGTGAGATGGAGGGTTAGGATTGATAGATAGAAACCAAAGGCTAGGATTTTATGCAGGGAATAGATCATTCATTAGGAAATTAAATTATTGAAATATACATTAAATATTTGAAGTAGAAAAACTAGGTATTCAATATTTTTGGGAGAAAAAAGTGTGTATGGGTACTTATGAGGGGGCAACATGAAGCTTGGGTTGGGTTCGGTTGAGCCGGGTCGGATCAAAATCGGACATGGTGCAATAATTGAATTTAAATTGGTATTTATGATCATGGATAAATAAGTAGCATACGGGGGCTCCAATAAATGGGACACAAGTGTCATGTGGGTAGTAAGCTTCGTGTGGGCCATGTCCATATTTTGGGTCGACTAGGTTGGATCGATGTCGGGTCCCGAAATTAAATTGGAAGTCAGGTCACATTCTACGGTGGATAATTAATTGACCTAAATTGACCCAAAAGTTGTGCGAAGCAAATGAAGCACAAGATGGTGTGTCTGAGTGGGACACGAAGGTCATGGGTATAGGGCGTCTCGAGTAGATCATGCATGAGAAGTTGGTTTCAAGAAAATGACTAGCCTTGTGCTCCTAAATTAAAAGTCACGGTAACGTACATATGATGATCAAAGGTAAAAGTAAAAAAATCAATTAATAATTATTTAAAGATCAAATGGTCTAAATTGACCCGAAGTTGTGTGAAACAAAAAGAGTACAAGGGAAATAGTTTGGGTGGGACATGATATACCAATATGAAGGTAATCTTGTCTACTACACATTGATGAAAAGAGTTTCCAAAGATTGGCATCCCTGACGCTCCAGAAGTCAAAGTCACGAAAAAGAACATTAAATCAAATAATAAACAAATAATAATATCTATTACAAATAATTGATTTAGAAAATTAAAAAAAATAAGCGCTAAATTTAGGGGGCTTACAATAGGACAGAGGTTAGACATCAATTTTATGTTTTGAAAATAATCAGAAAAAGATATGACGAAAGACGGAAAAATCAATAACAAATAAAATAAAAATACCTTCCCAATTGTTAAAGTACCTTTGATATGTGATCGGTCTGGGACACTACACCGTGAGGTCTACGAGGTCTACTTGCATAAAAAATAAACAATGTCTACAAGGTCTACTTGCAGAAAATAAACAATGTCTACGGTCGGATCACACATCCTTGGTACTTCTCATTTTCGACTCAACAATTTATGGCAGAATATAAAAAGATGACAAAAACCACGTAACCAATGACCAACAGTAAAATATAGTAAAAATCAATATCGAAAACAGACAATAAACTGTACTCGCCTGGTGTCCTGAGCTGTTGGCACGGGTCGAGGTCTGAGACGAGGTCCAAGTAACCTATTTAAGGAATTTATAATGTCATTATACTAAACAATGAATCAAAAGTACTCCTATCTAAAATATCTCCTAGAGTCCTAACCTGGTGCCTTCAATATTGGTAAGATTTTCCTATAGCTGTTACTATCTGGTCTAGTGCCTTGACTCTATCCTGTGTTTATCTCGTGAATCCTATTCTAACACTTATACCAGTTGGACTTTTAATTGTGAAACCCCACCCAATGCTTAGTAAACCTGGTTGCCCATCCTGTGTACCAATGGCATCTGATACATCGTGCAACAGTACCCCTATATCCTGAGGCTCCCTTTGCCTATAATACATCTAAAATAGTGATTGGTACTAGGGAAATTCTCCTAACAGTGTTTAGTGGATACAAGTAGGATCTTTCCTAATCAGGTATTGGTATAAAGGAATCTATATGGCCATATCAATCTATACAAAGTAAGAGGCCACTCATACGGGAGGGGTTTGACCGCACTTAAGGTCTGTTAGGGATTATAGAGTATCTTAAGGTCCGATACTGGTACATGAGTGTCAATCCGATACTCGAAGCTTGATCTGGTATTAGGAATTGACTGTGATGCCATTAGTTACAGATGATTCCAAATATCAAACATGATACCAAGTGCATTATGTGCAACCAAGCGGCCTCGCCTATTGTCCTGATTTTTCTAGGTAGTGATCAGAGTTTGGCATATCAGTGTGAACCGATACTTCTTGGTTCAGTCGGTTAGTCACATCAAGGAAAAGTCTGATACTAAGGTTTTAATAGATTTCCGAGTATCCATAAGCACTTACCTCTGTTATTCGAGAGTTGGGTTTTGGTGTCAGCATCCATCTGATACTCAACATACACGTTTATATCTAGGTTCAACATAAAACCAGGTATCGACCAATACTAGTCCTATTGTGGTTTATGTGTCAGATGCGCTGATCTGAAAGTGTATCTAAGAATCGTGTGGAAGTACATACCCTGCTATTAATTTGGTATGTGATTACCTTTATGGACCCAATCCTCTTACTGGTTTATAACCTATTTGTATTCTTTTAGGTATTGAGGCAATTATCTAACTGTTCCAAGATCGAAGATAGAGTTTCCCAAATAGAGAAAGAAAAGGCTTACATCTGGGTTGCTCGACTCCTTCCTATGCCTCCTTGCTTCCTGTTTTTCTTCTTCCAGTGACAGGGAGAGCGGCTCTTAGGGTTTTGCAGGTAGAGAAGGAATCGGTTATCCTTCTCATGTACGCATATATATACCTTGGTTTTTGACGGGAAAGGATAGGGAGATGGGGTTTTAAAATTAGATTTGAATCTGATCACTTTAAGGATTTGAAGTTATTTGTATTCTCCCGGATTTGGAGGGTTAGGTTCGAATTTAAAGAAGGATGAAGGTTGCTTCTTCAAATTCGAATGGCAGTCGGTTGAATTTCAGTATTTCCTTTGGGTCCCTGCCAAATCCTATATTTCCACTTTGATCCTTTATTGTTAAATTAAGTGAAAACAAAAATCACAAATGGGGCAAATAGGAAATCAGTTATAATAGTTTGGAAAATATTTGGTCAGGGGGTTAACAAATCTACCCCCTTAAACAAATTTCATCCTCGAAATTTTAAGATAGATACGAGATGAACATGTACCTCATGATTCAAAAAGGTGGGGATAATGCTCGCGCATCTTGTCCTCTCTCTCCCATGTGGATTCGCCCGAGGAGTGATGTCTCCACGCGACATGAACCAAAGGAATCGTCTGATTCCTTAGCACCTTCTTCCTGTGGTCTAGAATCTCCACGGGCTGCTCCTGATAGTTGAGACTCGGTCCTCCCTCGATCTTCGAATGGTCCAACACGTGGCTGGGGTCCGCCATGTATCGTCTCAGCTGGGATACGTGGAACACATTGTTTACTCCTTCCAATGCAGACGGCAAGGCCAATCGATATGCTACTGCACCGATTTTCTCGTGAATCCCAAACGCCCTGATGAAATGTGGGCTGAGTTTACTGCCTTTACCGATACGGATCGTGCCATGCGTCAGAGGAATTTTCAAAAACACCAAGTCGCCAACCTAAATTGTATAAAATATTACCACGAATCTTATAACTATACGTAGTTTATAATAAGAAGGCTATATACCTCAAACTCTAACGGTCTATGGTGACTGTCGGCCCAGTGCTTCTGTCTTTCCTGAGCCACGTGAAGCCGCTCTCTAATCAGCTTAACCTTCTCTGCATCATCTACTACCATCTCAGGTCCTAACAGCGCTTGCTCGTCTACGTCGTCCCAAGATAGTGGTGTACGACATCTCCGTCCATACAATGCTTCGAACGGGAATATCTCGATGCTAGCTTGGTAGCTATTGTTGTAGGAGAACTTCACGAGATAAAGGTGGTCCTCCCACGAGCTGCCGAAATTTAGCACGCACGTCCGTAGCATATCCTTGAGCATCTGAATGGTCCGCTCTGACTGTCCATCCGTCTGCGGATGATAGGCGGTGCTGAACTTGAGCGCTGTGCCCAAGCTAGTCTGCAGACTCTTCCAGAAGTGAGACGTGAATCTAATGTTGTGATCTGACACGATACTCACTGGATCCCCGTGCAACCTGACTATCTGTTTCACCTAAAGCTCTGCCAACTTTTCTGTAGATAACCCCACCTTGAATGGTATAAAGTGGGCCGATTTGGTCAACCTGTCAACGATCACCCAAATTGCTTCTTTCCTTCCCGATGACCGTGGAAGACCGGAAACGAAATCCATGGTGATGTGTTCCCACTTCCACTCGGGTATCGGCAGTGGCTGCAACAATCCTCCTGGTCTCTGTCTCTCAGTTTTGAACTGCTGACATACGAGGCATTTAGAAATAAAACGGGCCACCTCTCGTTTCATACCATACCACCACACGTGGTTTCTCAGATCCTTGTACATTTTGTTGGCTCCTAGATGTAAAGAATACTGGAAATGGTGTGCCTCCTGCATAACTTCTTCTCTAAGCTCTCCACTAGGTACATAAAGTCTCGTTCCGTGCTACAATGAACCATCCTCTGCAATAGTAAGTCGTCTAGCAAACCGGCCCATGTCTGTGCCATGATGTTCTTCAGCTGCTCGTCCTGGTGCTGTGCCTTCCGAATCCTGTCCATCAGTCCTGACTGAATCTGCATGCCCATCATCTGCATTGCGGCCCCTGGAATGACGATCTCAATGCCCAAACTCTCCAAATCCGCTAATAAGTGACGATCTCGAGTCAAGCACATCGCTACGGGATACCTACTCAAAGCATCCGCAACTACGTTGGCTTTTTTCGGGTGGTACTGTAGAGAAATATCATAGTCACTCATCAGCTCAAGCCACCTGTACTGCCTCATGTTCAACTCCTTTTGCGTAAAGACGTACTTCAAGCTTTTCTGGTCAGTAAAAATTTTCACTCGCTCTCCGCACAAATAATGTCTCCACAGCTTCAAGGCGAAGATCACGGCTGCCAACTCTAGGTCGTGTGTGGGGTAGTTCTTCTCATGCGGCCTTAACTGTCGGGACGCATAGGCTATCACCTTCTTATTCTGCTCTAACACACAACCCAGTCCTTTGCCCGAGGCATCACTGTAAATGGTGAAACCTCCCGAACCTGAAGGCAACATCAAAATGGAAGCTATCATCAGCCTCATTTTCAACTCATCGAATGTGGCCTGGCAGTCCTCTGTCCACACGAACTCTATATCCTTTCGAGTGAGCCTAGTCATCGGCTCCGCAATCCGAGTGAAGTCTTGCACGAACTTTCAGTAATATCCAGCCAATCCCAAGAAGCTTCGTATCTCTGCCACCGTAGTCGGTGTAGTCCAAGCTTCTACAGCTGCAATCTTCTTTGGATCGACGGATATAACGTCGCCTGTCACCACGTGTCCAAGGAACTCTACCTTATCCAAGAAAAACTCACACTTCGAGAGCTTTCCATCGAGCTTCTCCTTCCTGAGGGTCTCCATCACGATCCTCAGGTGTTTCTCGTGTTCCTCCGGTATTTTCGAATAAATGAGTATGTCATCGATAAACACCACTACGAACTTGTCAAGGTATGGATGGAATACCTTGTTCATTAAGTTCATGAAGACTGTCGGGGCATTAGTCAACCCGAACGGCATCACCATAAACTCGTATTGTCCGTACTTGGTCCAGAAGGCTGTCTTCGGTATATCCTCTTTCTTCACCTTTAATTGATGGTATCCCGACCTCAAATCGATTTTCGAAAACACCCGCGCGTCGCTTAATTGATCGAAGAGGTCATCAATTCTCGGCAATGGTTACTTGTTCTTGATGGTGTGATTATTCAAGTCTCGGTAGTCGATGCACATCCGTACCGTATCGTCCTTCTTCGGCACAAATAGTACAGGAGATCCCCACTGTACCGTACCGTACCGTCTTTCTTCAATTCCTCAGCTTTTTTGTTGTTTGTACGGTACGCTAGTTTTGCCGTTGGTTCTGCGCCTGGAACCAAATTAATAGAGAACTCGATGTCCCTATCTGGTGGTAACCCCGGTAATTCCTCAGGAAAAATGTCTTGGAATTTTGCGATAATGGGATGCGGCATCTCTTTCCCCTCGATCATAGCTCCGCAAATGGCCCCGTGCTGCTGCTCTACTGCTCCTCTAGCAAACTCGAATACCGGCACCCCCGGAGGACAGAATACAACACATCCTCGGTGGCAGTCTATATTGGCAAAATTCATACTCAACCAATCCATACCGAGGATGATGTCGAAACTCGGTAGTGGCATTACGAGTAAGTTTGCGCACAACTCTCTACCTTCCAAGGTGATGCGATACCTCATGCAAATATCATTGACTAGGATAGCACCTCCGCCCGTCATAATTTTGCAAATACCACCGAATGGTTCTGATACTATGCTATGCTTAAATACAAAAGCTACAGAAATAAAACTGTGGGATGCACCCGAATCGAACAAGGCTATAGCTGAAAAGAAATCTAGTAGTATAGAACCTGCTATCACATCTGGGGTAGGCTCCGGCTCCTCGATGGCCATGGCAAAAGCTTGGCCCGGCTGGGGTGCTCCTCTCTGCTGGTGCTGAACGAACCGCTGCTGCTGAGTGGGTAGTGGCGGACCTCATGGCTATAAAACTGCTGGTCCCCTCGGTGCTGGTACCGTCTCGCATCCTTTCTGATTAGGGACCAGTAAGCAGTCTTTCAGCTAGTGCGACGGAGATCTATAATATAAACATGCTCCGAGTCTCTTCCTGTAGTCGTCCCAAATGTGTCCACTCTTCCCGCAGTGAGTGCATTGCGGGACCTATTGTAGCTGTCTCTGCGGCTGCTGAGTCTGGGCTCGAGCTGGAACTCGGTTCTGCTGATAAGCTGGGGTTTTACCAGCAGGCTGGAACTACTGCTGATGTTGGTGCTGAAAGACCTTTCGCTGGAATTGGGGACGCTTCGCCGGTGTTGATTGGTTATTGCTTCCTCCAAAAGTATTCGACTCCTCTTTGGTCTGTAATTCATCTCTTCTTCCACTGCTTGGACGACCTCCAGAATCTCCTCATAGGTAGTGGCTCGGCTGGTGGCGATGGCTAAGCGAATCTCGTGAGATAGCCCCTTTCTGAATCTTTTTGCCATGCTCTCTGGGGTGTTAACCAAACTCTCTACGAAACGGCTAAGGCGAGAGAACTCCACGGTGTACTCGTCAACGGTGGAATTTCCTTGCTCTAAGTGCTCAAACTGACTCACTAATGCCTTTCGAGCTACATCGAGAATGAACTTCTTCCTAAATAGGCGCTTGAATTCTTTCTAAGTCACATCTGGGGCAGAAAATCGGGGCTCGCCTTGGTACCACGTCCGTGCGATGTCGAAAAGCTGCCCACTAGATGACTCAATATTTAGATCTTCTGGGACTCGGGCTATCTTCAGGTATCGCTCCACATTCTCCATCCACTCATCAGCGTAGAGAATTCCTTCTGTCCCATGGAACTCCCTGGGCCTGAGGTCCATGAAGTTCTTGGAGGTTCCGGAGCGTGGCTGAGGAGCATCTCTAATCTGAAGAGCCTCTCTCAAAGTATTGCGAAACATGTTGGCTTGTTGCTGGAAGATCCCCAGGAGGGTAACATTATCCAATACCGGTGGCAGGGGTAAAACAGGTGCCGGGTGTTGGCCCATTTCATGGTCATACCCGATTTTAATAATCGACATGAACTTAAGTCAATACACAAAATATACGAACTGCTGCTAATCATTTCAGGACGTGTTAAATCAATATCAACAAGCGTACTACTGCATCATCAAGCACGTAAATTATCAGTCTGAAGCTTGCTCTCATTGGAATCCTGTCCGAGTTATTTTACAATTTGTTATGTATTTTATCTTTATTGAGTCTAGGATATAAATTGTAAGATCGACTAGGTAATACTGACTTAGGTTAATCTTAGTCCACTTTTCTATAAAGCCTTCCTATTCATATTCCATCCACCAAAAAGTTTAATTTCATTTTTGCAACAGAATTTGACAAATGTTCAATATTTTCCTAGACAGAACTCAAACCGAGTTCGGGCCGAGTTTGATCTGTTTAAATTCAAATATTTGTTGCATCCAAATCTGTATGCAACGTTCATATGCAAAATCTTTGCATCAGAACTCTGCCAGAACTCTGCCCGAGTTCAGTCCCAGAAACACCTATAAATAGAAGAGACTTTTTCATTTCAAATCACTCATTCATTCTTCATCTTCTCTTCTCTATTCAATAAGTGTTTTCATCCGATCAAAAGTTTTCATATCACACATACACTCCTCTTAGCCAAAAGCCAGTAATATCTATTTCGATCTAGAGTCTTTTGGTTCTCAAGAGTTGTAAAGAGGTTGTTCAAAGTACAGAAATTATCTCTGTTGTGGAGCCGGTCGTGCGCTCGTCACCAAGCACGATGTTGTGAAGTTGGTCATGCACTTGTCACCAAGCACGGTGTTGTAAGAGACTGCAAGCTATTAATTAGCTTGTGTCTTAGTGGATTAACATCGAGCAAGAGTACTCGAGACTGGATTAATCCTCTCAGAGGGATACCAGTATACATCACTGTGTCACTGAGTTTGATCTCTCTATCTCTTGCTTCATTTATTTACTGTCTCTTATTTACTGCCATAGTTATCTGTTCATAATTTTTTTAAATTGGTGATTATTTTCAGCTGTACTCGCACTTACTCTATTCACCCCCCTCTAGAGGTGCTCAACGGTCCTATAATTGGTATCAGAGCAGGTTATATTCTAATATAACAAACCTCAAAGAGTATATATGGCAGCCATGAAATCAATATTCAACGGTGAAGGGCAATCCACAAATAGACCCCCACTATTTGATGGTACAAATTATACCTACTGGAAAATATGAATGACTTTCTTCTTAAAGTCTCTTGACTTTGATCTTTGGTCTATAGTTGTTGACGGTTATAAGAAATCGGCACCTACAGTAGTTGATGGCCAGCTTGTAGACAAGCCTCATGACAAATATATACAGAGGGTGAAAAAACAAAGGCTAGTCTAGATGCTCGTGCCATCAACGCACTGTTCTGTGCAATTGAAAAAACAGAATTTAACAGAGTTTCAACCTGTAAAACGTCTCACGAGATTTGGAAACTTCTTGAGGTAACTCATGAAGGTACTTCCCAAGTGAAGGAATCCAAAATCAGTAGAATAACACAGGAGTATGAATCTTTTAAGATGAAATTCGATGAGTCAATTACACAGATGTTCACACGTTTCCTTGATACTACTAATCCTTTGCAATCTCTTGGTAAGGATTACAGTAATCATTAGAAGATCAGGAAAGTGCTACGGGCTCTAACCAAGAACTGGAACCCGAAGGCAACATCAATTATTGAAGGAAACGATCTCACCCCCATGTCTTTGGAAACACTGATGGGCAAGCTCATGACCCATGGGCTTGATCTGCAAGAGTTTGAAGAAGCAACCCCAAAAGAAAAGACTATTGCCTTCAAAGCTCAAGCCAGAAAATATATATGCAATGATTCTGATGAAGAATCATCAAGTGGTGATGAACAATCCCTACTGGTGAAGAACTTCAAAAAATTCCTAAAGTTTGAGAAATCAAACAGAAGGAAGAGAGATATCCAAAAAAGCAATGAAGATGAAACAATATGCTTTAGATGCAAGAAATCAGGGCATATGAAAAAGGACTGTCCAACTTCGAAGAAAAACAGTCCATACGACAGATCAAGATCAAGCAGAAAAGCAACAACTAGTCGAAAGTATGCTAACACAAGTATCTGGCATAAAAGTGATACCAGTGACACAGAGGAAGAAGACAGACCCTGCAAAAATGCCAATGTTTGCCTTATGGCTTTTGATAAGGTATCCTCAAACCCTTTGTATGATGACTTTACTTTCGATGAATTAGAAAATACCTTTAGCGAATTACTTGAAGAACACAGAACTGTGCTTAACAAGTATAAGCAATCTCGAAAAAAGATTAAGGCATACACAATCGAAATAGCTAGACTGTCCAGTCTTATTGAAGAAATTAAAGAGACGTCTACTACCGGTAACACGGAAGAGATAGCCAAACTCAAAGTAGACTATCATGAGGCTATCCTCAAAGTTGATAAGAAAGAAAGAGACTATGTCAAAGTACAAGAGTTATATGACATAGAGAAGAAGAAGCACTTAGTCACAGAACAAAGACTCTCAGACATGACTGCTAAATATGAAGAGTATGTTGCGATTTCTAAAAATTTAGAAATCAAGTTAGAAAAATAGGCAATACCTGTGACACAGCCTAAGTTTAGTCCTAATGCTAAGCATACACCTAAGAGGACTAAAAATCAGAAAGCACGAAAGAAACACGACTATCACCATGCTTTCACTTATAGGTTTTCCAAGAAACCAAATAAGCATGTCAACACAGTTTCAACTACCACTGGTTCTAAACTCACTTGCAGAAATTATGGTATTCATGGACACATATAATAGTATTGTTTCGCAAGGAAACTTGTTGACAATCGTACTTTATTTTGGAGACCTACGACTAATCAATATGGACCCTTCAGTAAATAGGTACCAAAGGATTCATCTACTTGTTTTGTAGGTGGACCCTCAACCCTCTCATGCTAAAAGTAAGTGGATCCTCGATAGCGGATGTTCGTGACACATGACTGGTAATACATCTTTGTTCGCCACGCTATCGATGAAGAAAGAAGGATACGTCTCCTTCGGAAATAACCTGAGAGGTGATATAATTGGCAATGACACTGTTGGGATATCTCCTTATCCCATAATAAAATATGTTTGTCTAGTCACAGAATTGAAACATAACCTACTAAGCATAAGTCATTTGGCTGATAATGGTTATGGTATCAATTTTATAAAAGACAAATGTACCATATATGATATGTCATCTGGTAATCCCGTATATGAAGGGATTAGAGAAGAAAATATTTATGTTTTCTTTTTGGAGAGTACTAATAATGCATGAAGATGCCTAGTAGCTAATTTAGATGAAAGCTGGCTAAGGCCCATAAGACTAGGGCATGTAAATATGGACACTATCTCACGACTGAGCACTAAGAAGTTGGTAAAAGGACTCACCGAGATTCCATTCAAGAAAGATATATATGTGCTGTGTAACACCCTGTTTTCTAAAATTGGGGTATTTTTGAAAATTTATTATTTTTATTATTTATTAATGGTGTTTTAGTCATGATATGATTTTTGGTGATTATTAGTGTAATTAAAACTATTTCTAAGTCATGACTTATGACTTTGTGATTTTACTAGTATAACCCTAGTGTAAACCCTAGTTATTCCTTAACCTAGAAGTTGCCATGACCATGTGAGCCTAGCCATAGGCTTAAAACATCAAATTAGTGATTTTAGCCTAAAAGGATATTTTGGTAATTTACTAGATTTTATTGAGATTATGTGTTTTTAATATTATTTAATTGTTGTTAAGTACCATGATTAGTCCCTAACCTATTTTACCCTAATCTAGAGGTTAGCTACTAACCTAGAAGCTTGAGGATGGATAATTAGTCAAGGGTTAAAGTAATGTAAATATCTAGATATTTACATAATTGATATTTTGCTTAAAACCCTCAAAATATCTCAACTTTGGCACCAAAGTCTTTGCCTTCACCTTGAAGGAAGGCCAAGGACACCCCCTCCCCCTTGCCATAGCCGGCCATAGGACACCCCTAGCACTACACCATTCTATATAATCCCATTATATTCATTCATGATCAATTTACATGAATTTTAAGCCTACAAAATTCTATTTCCTTCAAACCTCCATAACTTGATCATTTTTTATCCAAATCACCTATAGTCTTTTGCATTGGGACCCTACAACATCAAGGGTGCTAAGGGAGGCTAGCAATCCAGAATTTACAAGCTTTGGACATCACCAAGTTGAAGGACAAACACCCCCCCTCACTTTGATTTTCCATTAAAATTGCACAAATAGGTAAATACCCATAAACCTTGCTAATATTCTGTTTTTTCTTCATAAATGCATACATATAGGTCTACCCTAACTGTGGATCAAGTTTGGTAAAATTTAGGGTTGGTTTGGTGTACGTATCGGACACGTATCCTAGGCTATTAAACCTTGTTTGATGAAATGCCACAAAGGATTTGATTTTGTTAAAATATAAAACTAATTACATTTTCTTGTAGCCCTAGACTAGTAGAATATATACCTACTTGACTGAACACGACACTGTGTCATTTTCGTGTCGAAATCGACACGGACACGCTGTGACAGGTGCACGCACAGTGCCCTGCTACCACGCTGTTCGTGCTCACTGCACAGAGCACTAGGACACGTGAAAATTGACATGGACACGGGGGCAATGTCTGTGAACATGCCCCCAAAGTCTCATGACTTCTCGTATCGTATCGAGTGAGAAAACTCACTCGCACTGGACACGCACTGACAGTGCACACGCGCGCGGGGGCCAACTTCGCGCGTGTCGTGTCGCATGGACACGACACTTGGGCACCTCGTGTTTGCACGAGTGGGTAGCCCATAATGTGGCGAACACATGGACACGAGCACGAGACGTATCGTGTCCTGTGTCGCGAACACGAGACACTTGAACCGATGCACGATGCGGTCTGAACACGCGTATTAGTCGTGTTTTTCATGACTGATACGGACTTCGTATCGTGTCCTGGAGTGACGTAGACACGGGGCAGGCACTTGGACACGTGCACAACCCCTAGGTGAACCTTCGTGCACGAGCACGAGACACGTGAGTGTGTGTGTCGTGTCCTAGAGAGAGTTGCACGCGTGCACGACGCAGTGTACATGTGTGTGTGTGTCTGTGTTTACCCGATTGGGTTTTTGTGAGAATTGACACATCAAATCGTGTCGTGGTGTCGTGTCAGGCACCCAGGACACTAGAGGACACTAGGGGCTAGTGTTACCAACCATTGGTTTCGAGCCTTAGCTCGGTTTGGGTCGTATTTTGGGTTTACCCATTTATTCTGTGCACAGTGCACATTTCCAGAAATTTGGAATGTTTTCCAGTTTTCCAAATCGAATTTCAAAATAATTTTTGTTATGTTTTATACATATAATTCTATGTTTTCAGTGTATGCATACGTAGTGTATATAGGGGTGTGTGTGTAGGTAGATTTTTGGGGTATATACATGTGTGTATATGTGTATATACATATATGTATATATATATATAGGTGTGTGTGTGTGTGTATTTGTGTGTGTGTGTGTGGGTCTGATTTCTGGTTTCCAGAAATCTGGAACCCCCCTCCTGTGTCCAGTATTCTCTTTCTCTCTTTCACTCTCTCTCATTATTCCCTCTCTCACTATCTATATATGTATATATGTTATTATATATATAGGTGTCATTATATATATATATATGTGTGTGTGTGATTTGTATTATATATGTAGTGTATACATATATTGATATATGTGTAGTAGATAGACTTGTGTATATCTATATATATATAGATATGTATATATTGTTACTTTCTAGATATAGGTTTATATGGAAACCTATAGGAATTTAGCCTATGGTCTAAGTTACTAGCCTATGGCCATTAGGGGCTAACCCTAATTGACCTAATGACCCAAACCCTAACTAGTTGACCCTTGTTTGACTAGAGTTGACCAAAGTCAACCTTAGGTCAAACTTGACCTAATTAACCTAGAATTGACTAGGATTAACCTAAAATGACTAGTTTAACTAGTTTGACTAAAACCCTAACTAGTTTGACTATGGTTGACCTAACTTTGACTAGTTTGACTTTAGAGTTGACTTTTGACCAGATTGACCTAGAATCATGTAGTATACATAGTAAACCTTATTTTTACTATTTAGAATATATTGTGACTTGTGTTGCTCTGATCAGGAGCCAGACACCTCTCCTCAGACAGGATATTCTCTACAGACATTCATACAGTAGGCGAGTACATTCTCTGACCGTTTCATACTTGTTCAGGCTTTACTTCTCGCTCTAGATTACTTTACTTGATGCTGTCACGTTGGTAACATGGATTGGTACTATATGGATCTTTACATGAGATGTTATCCCTCTCGGGAGCATCGGGTACTTCATGTTACGTGTGTTTCACTTTCATCATGTACTCCTATGCTTCTATCATGCATGTGCACTCATGTGATCATGTACTCTCATGTTCACTGAGCCCTCATGTATAACTTCACGTATACTCATTATGAGCCTCATGTGAAGTAATGTATAATAACGTAACCTGTCTAGATCCTTGTGTATTGATTGGGGAAACGGGAGAGTAGAAGTAGACATGTGAATAATTCCAAAGTAGTGTAATCATGTACAAACTCTGTAGTGTAATCATGTATAAATTCTAGCCATTCACATGCCTATCTTGTACTCTACATCACTAGCCACTTACAGTTCTCTATATACAGTAGATATTTCCTTTACAATTATCTCTTTTACAGCGTATATTTCCGTTCAGCACTTCCTGTACTTTACTCTATTGCCTGTATCGTATTTCTTAACCTGATATGAACTGTATGAGATGTGTTATGCTCGTTCCTGTCCTGACTGGACCTGTTGAAAATATTACAGAGGATGAGGATAAGGCATGGGTGACTACATATTATGGAGCAGGACTAGATGACACTTGTGTTGAGGACCATCAGCAGGATCCACCACCAGCTGAGATGTTGCTCCAGTAGTCTAGACCAGTTTAGCTAGACAGTCTTTTCTACTTGTATTTTGTTTCACATTCTGAGTTGTATTTTGAGATGTTGAGATGTATAGACCCTTAGACTTATTGTATTATGAGTTGACATTCTGGATGTTATGTATCCTAGACACTTAGACTTATTTCATCTATGCTACTGTTCTCTTTGAGTTACTATCTATCTATCTGTCTTTCATTCTTCTACCTTAGATGTGATTGAGACTGTATATTGTGATGTCATCTCCATTCGGAGAGTATAAACTGTACAGGAACCTTTATATTGTTAGATGATTGACCTAGGATAGCGTTCTACCACCGACACTGCGGCGTAGGCTGGACGTACCCACGTCTCGTGCCCTTACTCTAGGGTGCGGGTCGAGACACGTTTTTAGTGGTGGCCCATGCAGGTCGTGTTTATGTGGTGGTATTCGAACTAGAGTATCGCCACAGCCTGCAGTAGGAAATAGGATGTAGTTTCGAGGTACTCAATCACATTAGAAAAAACTCTTATCTAAATCCCTGCTATCTAAATTCTTGCTGATATTGTCTTTCTTTTGAAATAAACTGTCCCCTTTGACTATATTGTTTCTTCTCCGTATTGATTTTCTTGTTGATCTATCTTCAGGATGGTGGAGACACGATCGTAGCGTCTCGGTCCAGGTGACACCACTGAGAGGTCTGCCACCTCTCGTCCAGCTCACCAGGACCCGGGGACTGCAGCTCCCCTTACTCCAGCTCATGTGGGAGCTTCTGCCACATTTGGAGGTGCACCTCTACTTATTCGGGGGACCATCCCAGCTACTCCAGACTTGCCTCCCCCGCAATTTTGTCAGCCATAGTTTCAGCAGCACCAGCAGCAGTTCCAGCCGCCGATGCCATCTGGATTAGTGGATGCTGCACAGATGTTTACATACTTCCAGCATTTCCTAGAGTCGCAGCATGCCCAGCAGCAGCATCAGACAGCAGAGTTTACCAGGGGAATAGATGAGGCCCATCAGCTGGCTAGAGCGACGGTGGAGAGGTTGGCTATCCAGCCACAGGGAGGATCGGGACAGCCGCGACAGTAGAGGATTTCGGGCATTCAGGAGTTCAAGAAGATGAACCCCAGGGACTTCTTGGGGACAGAGGGGATTCTTTATGCTGATGACTGGATTGAGCACATTGAGGAGATCTTCCGACTGGCGGAGATACCAGCCGGACTCCAGATAGAGGCAGCAGCCAGCCAGATGCGGTATCTTGTCCATACCTGGTATCAGACGGACCCGAGAGTAGGCACTCCCGGGCAGACATGGAGAGCTTTCAAGGAGCTCTTCAAGGAGAAGTTTTTCCCGGATCAGGCAGTCGGTGCTTTGGAGACCCAGTTCGAGAACCTGGTTCAGGGGAACCAGACTGTAGAGGAGTATTCTGGTGAGTTTTGCCGATTGAGCAAATTCGTAGAGGGCCTTAGCGAGACAGCGAAGGCAAGGAGGTTCAGGAAGGGCTTGGTCAAGGAGGTCAAGTCCTTGACCAAGAGTGACAGGAACGCCACTTTTGAGGAGATCCTAGCATGAGCGATGGCGGCTGAGGATGATCTTGAGCTGAAGCTCAAGAGGGGCCGCGACACCCAGGGAGCTGGCAGCAGTGGAGGACAGGCCAAGAGGCCTCATTTTCAGCACCAGCAGCAGAGGCCATTCCAGCAGCAGAGGCCGTTCCAGTAGGTGCAGCAGCAGCCGAGGCACCAACAGCAGGCACCCAGGCAGCAGGTCGTCAGTTGCACTTTCTGCAAGAAGCAGGGTCATGGATAGAATGACTGCAGAAAGAGGCTTGGCAGGTGTCTACTATATGGTTCCGGAGACCACCAGCTGAGGGAGTGTCCTATGTCTTCGGGACGACCAGTTTAGGGAGGCGGAGCCAAGGCTCCGGTAGGGCAGCAGAAGGGACCTTTGCCGACTCAGCAACAGAGGTTCACCCAGCACCAGCATCAGGCCAGGGGTGGACAGCAGGGGCGAGCCTACACCATGGCAGCAGAGGATGCTGAGGTTACTGGAGAGCTGATAGCAGGTTCTATTCTTCTCGACTCTATTCCAGCTTTTGCATTGTTCGATTCTGGGGCTTCCCATAGCTTTGTATCAGTATCTTTTACGATTCGACATCATGTTATATCTGAATCGTTGCCTAGGACTTGCAAGATCACGACTGGGGGTGGCATTATCCTCGTTCGTGATGTTTGTAAGGGACGGAGAGTAGTTTTGGGAGGCCGAGAGTTGGATGTATGTTTGCTCGTAATGCCACTATCGAACTACGATATTGTGCTCGGTATGGATTGGTTGAGCAGGCACCACGCCAGCATAGATTGTCGCGGGGGTAGAGTTCTGTTCAGAGCGCCAGGAGAGCCAGAGTTTGTATATTCCCGACGGCAGGCAGAGCAGACTTGCGAAGTTTTCTGTGGAGCTTCAGTTGAGGAGCAGCCAGCTCCACATCCATTGATAGCTGAGTTCATGGACGTATTTCCAGAGGAGTTGCCTGGGCTTCCACCAGACAGAGATGTTGAGTTCTCGATAGACTTGGTTCCAGGTGCGGAACCCATTTCTCAGCATGTCTATCGAGTGAACAACAGTGAGTTGGTGGAATTGAAGAAGCAGGTGGATGAGTTGCAGGACAAGGGCTTCATCCGCTCTAGTTCTTCACCATGGGGTGCACCGGTACTCTTTGTACCGAAGAAGGATGGGTCGGTACGGATGTGTATCGACTACAGGGCACTCAACAGTCTGACGATCAAGAACAGATATCCACTGCCGCGGATCGACGATCTCTTCGATCAGTTGAGCGGAGCTCGGGTATTCTCAAAGATTGATCTGAGGTCAGGCTACCACCAAGTAAAGGTGAAGAGGGAGGATATCCCGAAGACGGCGTTCAGGACGCAGTACGGCCAGTTCGAGTTTATGGTGACGCCGTTTGGGTTGACTAATGCCCCGGCGGTGTTCATGAACTTGATGAACAAGGTGTTCCACCAGTACTTAGATAAGTTCGTGGTGGTGTTCATCGACGACATCCTGGTATACTCGAAGACAGAGGAGAAACATGAGGAGCACTTGAGAGTGGTCCTGGAGACTCTCAGACAGGAGCAGCTTTACGGTAAGCTCTCGAAGTGCGAGTTCTTCCTGGACAGAGTTGACTTCCTGGGTCATGTGGTGACTGGAGATGGAATCTCAGTCGACCCAAGGAAGATATCAGCAGTTGAGGCTTGGGCAGCACCGACGTCAGTGGCAGAGATCAGGAGCTTCTTGGGATTGGCAGGCTACTACAGGAGATTCATCCAGGATTTCTCCCGGATTGCAGAGCCGTTGTCTAGGCTGACCCGGAAGGACACAGAGTTTGTCTGGTCAGAGGAGTGTCAGGCCGCTTTCGATGAGTTGATGAAGCGGTTGACGACAGCCCCGATTCTGACATTGCCATCAGGATCAGGCGGGTTCACTATCTACAGTGACGCTTCGGAGAAGGGTTTGGGTTGTGTCTTGCAGCAGCATGGGAAGGTGATTGCCTATGCTTCTAGGCAGTTACGTCCCCATGAGAAGAACTATCCTACCCATGATTTGGAGTTGGCGGCAGTTATCTTTGCTCTGAAGCTGTGGAAACACTATTTGTATGGAGAGCGCATGGAGATATTTACAGGCCACAAGAGCTTGAAATACGTGTTTACGCAGAAGGAGCTCAACATGAGGCAACGCAGATGGTTGGAGCTGATGAAAGACTTTGATATTCTGCTACAGTATCACCCAGAGAAGGCTAACGTAGTTGCCGATACGTTGAGCAGATATCCAACAGCTATGTGCTTGACGATGGATCATCACTTGTTAGCGGACTTGGAGAGCCTTGGGATCGAGATTATTGTGCCAGGAGTGCAGATGCAGATGTGGGGCCTCCAGATTCAGTCGGACTTGATTGATAGGATTAAGTCAGCTCAGTTCGATGATATTTCTCTACGATGCATCAGGGAGCAGGTCAGAGCAGGATTTGCGGACGATGAGTTCACTCTTACAGGGGATGGCGTATTGAGGCACGGTTCCAGACTGTGTGTGCCCAGTGGAGACTTTCGGGAGCAAGTTATGCAGGAGACCCACCGTTCTCAGTACTCTATACATCCGAGAGCCAACAAGATGTATAGGGATCTGAGAGAGCATGTATGGTGGAGGGGGATGAAGCACGAGGTGGCACACTTCGTAGCCAGATGTTTGATCTGTCAGCAGGTAAAGGCAGAGAGGCAGAGGCCAGGAGGACTGTTGCAGCCATTGCCCATTCCGGAGTGGAAGTGGGAGCACATCACGATGGACTTTGTTTCGGGATTGCCGCGTACTCCAGGAGGGAAGGACGCGATTTGGGTCATCGTCGACAGGTTGACCAAATCGGTCCACTTCTTGCCATTCAAAGTGGGTTTGTCTACCGAAAAGCTATCAGAGATGTATATGAGGCAGATAGTCAGACTTTATGGAGTTCCAGTGAGCATTGTATCGGACCGGGACAGTCGTTTCACTTCATATTTCTGGAGGAGCTTGCATATTAGCTTGGGCACTCAGCTCAAGTTTAGTACTGCATACCACCCTCAGACAGACGGACAGTTAGAGCGAACCATTCAGACACTGGAGGAAATGTTACGGACTTGTGTCCTGGACTTTGGAGGATCTTGGGAGAGTCACCTGCACTTAGTAAAGTTTGCATACAATAACAGCTTTCAGGCCAGCATTGAGATGTCCCCTTTCGAGGTACTGTACGGGCGTAGATGTTGTACACCCTTGTCTTGGGATGATGTTGGGGAGCGAGTTTTATTGGGGCCTGAGATGGTTGTGGATGCAGCAGAGAAGATGAAGCTCATCAGAGATCGGCTTCGCATGGCACAGGACAGACATCGGCATTGGGCCGACAGCCACTGCAGACCTTTGGAGTTTGAGGTACAGTTTAGAGATAGGATTAGAATTAGGTTGTCTTGTTTGTGTTTTGTTAACCATGTTGATTATCATAATTAAATTGAGACCTTGCTTGTGATTAGGTTGGAGACCAGGTATTTTTGAGAATATCTCCGACACGTGGCACGATACGTTTTGGTGGAGGTGGGAAGCTTAGCCCGCGTTTTATCGGCCGTTTCGTTATCAGCGGAAGAGTCAGTGACGTGTCTTACAGGCTAGACTTACCACCAGCATTGGTAGGAGTCCACAACGTATTTCACGTGTCACAGTTGAGACGGTACGTGACAGATCCTAGCCATGTACTTGATCATTCCGAGATCGAGGTGGGTCCTACTCTTCGTTATCCAGAGCAGCCTGTTGAGATTCTGGATCGACGGGAGAAGGCATTGAGGAACCAGACGGTACCATTGGTTCGTATCGCATGGAGGCATCATTCTCCAGGAGAGTCCACCTGGGAACGGGCGGATGAGATGCGCGAGCGATACCCTTATCTATTTGTACCTTGAGGTATGATTTTCTATCCTTTTTATCAGTTTCAGTTTCGTCTTAAAATTTCGAGGACGAAATTATTGTTAGGAGGGTAGACTTGTAACACCCTGTTTTCTGAAATTGAGATATTTTTGAAAATTTATTATTTTTATTATTTATTAATGGTGTTTTAGTCATGATATGATTTTTGGTGATTATTAGTGTAATTAAAACTATTTCTAAGTCATGACTTATGTCTTTGTGATTTTACTAGTATAACCCTAGTGTAAACCCTAGTTATTCCTTAACCTAGAAGTTGTCATGACCATGTGAGCCTAGCCATAGGCTTAGAACATCAAATTAGTGATTTTAGCCTAAAAGGGTATTTTGGTAATTTACTAGATTTTATTGAGATTATGTGTTTTTAATATTATTTAATTGTTGTTAAGTACCATGATTAGTCCCTAACCTATCTTACCCTAATCTAGAGGTTAGCTACTAACCTAGAAGCTTGAGGATGGATAATTAGTCAAGGGTTAAAGTAATGTAAATATCTAGATATTTACATAATTGATATTTTGCTTAAAACCCTCAAAATATCTCAACTTTGGCACCAAAGTCTTTGCCTTCACCTTGAAGGAAGGCCAAGGACACCCCCCTTGCCATGGCCGGCCATAGGACACCCCTAGCACTACACCATTCTATATAATCCCATTATATTCATTCATGATCAATTTACATGAATTTTAAGCCTACAAAATTCTATTTCCTTCAAACCTCCATAACTTGATCATTTTTGATCCAAATCACCTCTAGTCTTTTGCATTGGGACCCTACAACATCAAGGGTGCTAAGGGAGGCTAGCAATCCAGAATTTACAAGCTTTGGACATCACCAAGTTGAAGGACAAACACCCCCCTCTCTTTGATTTTCTATTGAAATTGCACAAATAGGTAAATACCCATAAACCTTGCTAATATTCTATTTTTTCTTCATAAATGCATGCATATAGGTCTACCCTAACTGTGGGTCAAGTTTGGTAAAATTTAGGGTTGGTTTGGTGTCCGTATCGGACACGTATCATAGGCTATTAAACCTTGTTTGATGAAATGCCACAAAGGATTTGATTTTGTTAAAATGTAAAACTAATTATATTTTCTTGTAGCCCTAGACTAGTAGAATATATACCTACTTGACTGAACACGACGCTGTGCCATTTTTGTATCGAAATCGATACGGACACGCTGTGACAGGTGCACGCACAGTGCCCTGCTACCACGCTGTTCGTGCTCACTGCACAGAGTACTAGGACACGTGAAAATTGACATGGACACGGGGGCAATATCTGCGAACATGCCCCCAAAGTCTCATGACTTCTTGTGTCGTATCGAGTGAGAAAACTCACTCGTACTGGACACGCACTGACAGTGCACACGCGCGCGGGGGCCAACTTCGCACGTGTCGTGTCGCATGGACACGACACTTGGGCACCTCGTGTTTGCACGAGTGGGTAGCCCATCATGTGGCGAACACATAGACACGAGCACGAGACGTGTCGTGTCCTGTGTCGCGAACACGAGGCACTTGAACCCATGTACGATGCGGTCTGAACACGCGTATGAGTCGTGTTTTTCACGACTGATACGGACTTCGTATCGTGTCCTGGAGTGACGTGGACACGGGGCAGGCACTTGGACACATGCACAACCCCTAGGTGAACATTCGTGCACGAGCACGAGACACGTGAGTGTGTGTGTCGTGTCCTAGAGAGAGTTGCACGCGAGCACGACGCAGTGTACATGTGTGTGTGTCTGTGTTTACCCGATTGGGTTTTTGTGAGAATTGACACATCAAATCGTGTCGTGGTGTCGTGTCAGGCACCTAGGACACTAGAGGACACTTGGGGCTAGTGTTAACAACCATTGGTTTTGAGCCTTAGCTCGGTTTGGGTCGTATTTTGGGTTTACCCATTTTTTCTGTACACAGTGCACATTTCCAGAAATTTGGAATGTTTTCCAGTTTTCCAAATCGAATTTCAAAACAATTTTTGTTATGTTTTATACATATAATTCTATGTTTTCAGTGTATGTATACGTAGTGTATATAGGTGTGTGTGTGTAGGTGGATTTTTGGGGTATATACATGTGTGTATATGTGTATATACATATATGTATATATATATATATACAGGTGTGTGTGTGTGTGTATGGGTCTGATTTCTGGTTTCCAGAAATCTGGAACCCCCCTCCTGTGTCCAGTATTCTCTTTCTCTCTTTCACTCTTTCTCATTATTCCCTCTCTCACTATCTATATATGTATATATGTTATTATATATATAGGTGTCATTATATATATATATATATATATATATATGTGTGTGTGATTTGTATTATATATATAGTATATACATATATTGATATATGTGTAGTAGATAGACTTGTGTATATCTATATTTATAGATATGTATATATTGTGACTTTCTAGATATAGGTTTATATGGAAACCTATAGGAATTTAGCCTATGGTCTAAGTTACTAGCCTATGGCCATTAGGGGCTAACCCTAATTGACCTAATGACCCAAACCCTAACTAGTTGACCCTTGTTTGACTAGAGTTGACCAAAGTCAACCTTAGGTCAAACTTGACCTAATTAACCTAGAATTGACTAGGATTAACCTAAAATGACTAGTTTAACTAGTTTGACTAAAATCCTAACTAGTTTGACTATGGTTGACCTAACTTTGACTAGTTTGACTTTAGAGTTGACTTTTGACCAGATTGACCTAGAATCATGTAGTATGCATAGTAAACCTTATTTTTACTATTTAGAATACATTGTGACTTGTGTTGCTCTGATCAGGAGCCAGATACCTCTCATCAGACAGCATATTCTCTATAGACATTCATACAGCAGGCGAGTACATTCTCTGACCGTTTCATACTTGTTCAGGCTTTACTTCTCGCTCTAGATTACTTTACTTGATGCTGTCACGTTGGTAACACGGATTGGTACTATATGGATCTTTACATGAGATGTTATCCCTCTCGGGAGCATCGGGTACTTCATGTTACGTGTGTTTCACTATCATCATGTACTCCTATGCTTCCATCATGCATGTGCACTCATGTGATCATGTACTCTCATGTTCACTGAGCCCTCATGTATAACTTCACGTATACTCATTTATGAGCCTCATGTGAAGTAATGTATAATAACGTAACCTGTCTAGATCCTTGTGTATTGATTGGGAAAACGGGGAAGTAGAAGTATATATGTGAATAATTCTAAAGTAGTGTAATCATGTACAAACTCTGTAGTATAATCATGTATAAATTCTAGCCATTCACATGCCTATCTTGTACTCTACATCACTAGCCACTTATAGTTCTCTATATACAGTAGATATTTCTTTTACAGCTATCTCTTTTACAGCGTATATTTCCTTTCAGCACTTCCTGTACTTTACTCTATTGCCTGTATCGTATTTCCTAACCTGATATGAACTGTGTGAGATGTATTGTGCTCGTTCCTGTCCTGACTGGACCTGTTGAAAATATTACAGAGGATGAGGATGAGGCATGGGTGACTACATATTATGGAGCAGTACTAGATAACACTTGTGTTGAGGACCCTCAGCAGGATCCACCACCAGCTGAGGATGTTGCTCCAGTAGTCTAGACCAGTTTAGCTAGACAGTCTTTTCTACTTGTATTTTGTTTCACATTCTGAGTTGTATTTTGAGATGTTGAGATGTATAGACCCTTAGACTTATTGTATTATGAGTTGACATTCTGGATGTTATGTATCCTAGACACTTAGACTTATTTCATCTATGCTACTGTTCTCTTTGAGTTACTATCTATCTATCTGTCTTTCATTCTTCTACCTTAGATGTGATTGAGACTGTATATTGTGATGTTACCTCCATTCGGAGAGTATAAACTGTACAGGTACCTTTATATTGTTAGATGATTGACCTAGGACAGCGTTCTACCGCCGACACTGCGGCGTAGGCTGGACGTACCCACGTCTCGTGCCCTTACTCTAGGGTACGGGTCGTGACATGCTGACTGTGAAAAGAACAAAGTACATAGGTCTATATTTAAATCCATCAATGCTGTAAGTACTTCTAAACCTTTGTAGTTGATACATATAGATTTATTTGGTCCTAGTAGAGTCGCTAGTCTTGGTCGTAAGCTCTACGCTTTTGTTAATGTTGATGATTTCTCCCGTTTTACTTGGGTTTACTTTTTATCAAACAAAAGTGATGCTATTTTAGAATTTCATATATTTTACAAAAAGGTACAAAATGAAAAAGGCTTCATGATTACTCGTATCCGAAGTGATCATGGTGGCGAATTCGTAAATACTGAGTTCAAAAAGTTTTGTGATGATAGTGGGTACTACCACGAATTTTCTTATCCTAGAACTCCTCAACAGAATGGTGTTGTAGAGCGAAAGAACCGTACTCTAAGCGAAATGGCTAGAGTCATGCTGAATCAGCAAAATCTTCCTAAATATTTTTGGGCAGAAGCTGTTAGCACAGCCTGTCATGTTTTAAATAGGGTATTAATTCGACCTATCTCGAAGAAAACACCATATGATCTTTGGTTTAGAAGGATTCCAAACATTTCTTATTTTAAAGTTTTTGGATGTCGCTGTTTTATCCTGAACAACAAGGACAACTTGGGTAAGTTCGACTCTAAAGCAGACGAAGGGATATTTTTCGAATATTCTGCTAAGAGTAAGGGATATAGAATTTTCAAAAGGTCTATGATTGTTGAAGAATCTATTAACGTTACTTTTGATGAGCTCAATAGTCACAGATCTAGCGACAGTGATGATGAAGGTGTTCAAGCAAAAATCGATAAGAGTCCTGTGGAAGATCTGGCTCATAAATTTGAATCATTAAAGTTCTTACCAGATCATCCAGAGACACTCATCATAGGTAATGTATCAAAAGGTGTAAGTACACGCACCTCTCTTAGAGATTCTGAAATAGTAGCAAATGTAGCTTTCATTTCTCAAATAAAACCTAAGAATATAAAAGATGCCTTTTCTGATGAGTTTTGGATTAATACCATGCAAGAGGAACTAAATCAATTTGAGAGAAACCAAGTTTGGGAACTCGTTCCTAAAGCTATTGGTCAATCGATTATTGGTACCAAATGGGTGTTCCGAAATAAACTTAGTAAAGATGGACAAGTTCTACGCAACAAAACACGCGTCTAGTGGCACAAGGTTATAATCAGGAAGAAGGTATTGATTATGACGAGACATATGCTCCTGTTGCTATACTAGAAGCTATCCGCATGTTTTATGCATTTGCATGTTTTAATAATTTTAAATTATTTCAAATAGACGTGAAAAGTGTATTTTTGAACGAATTTCTAAAATAAGAAGTTTTTGTGAAACAATCCCCTGGTTTTGAAGATTTTCAAAAACCTGATCACGTCTTCAAGCTTAAGAAAGCACTCTATGGACTCAAACAGGCACCTCGTGCTTGGTATGAACGCCTAAGTGCCTTCTTACTTGATAATAGTTTTTCAAAAGGAAGAGTTGATACAACTTTGTTTATCAAATCTTTAAATGATGACATTCTTCTTGTGCAAATATACGTTGATGACATTATATTCGGTTCTACTAATGAAAAACTTTGTCAAAAGTTTTCTAAGTGTATGCAGAGTGAATTTGAGATGAATATGATGGGAGAGCTGAACTTCTTCCTAAGACTCCAGATCAAGTAACACTCAAAGGGAACATTCATCAATCTAGCCAAGTATACGAATGACATACTGAAAAAAACTATGACTTCTATAATGTAAAGCCTATCGGAACTCCAATGGATACATCCACAAAGCTTGATACTGATGAAAGTGGCAAATCTGTCGACCAGCGTAAGTATCGAGGTATGATTGGTAGCTTATTATATTTAACTACTAGTCGCCATGATATTATGTTCAGTGTTTGCATCTGTGCACGATACCAGACAAATCCTAAGGAATCACACCTAAGTTCCGTTAAGCGTATCTTCCGATACCTTAAGGGAACTTATACAGTCAGCTTGTGGTATCCTAAAACCAAATTCTTTGACCTGATAGGTTACTCGGATGTGAATTTTGCTGGATGCAAAGTAGACCGTAAAAGTACCAGCGGTACGTGTCATTTTCTAGGAAAGGCCTTAGTCTCTTGGTTTAGCAAGAAGTAAAATTCTGTAGCATTATCAACTACTGAGGCTGAGTATATCGTCGCAGGACGTTGCTATACTCAAATTTTATGGATGAAGCAAACCCTAGAAGACTACCATCTGCACTACACTAAGATTTCTATTTATTGTGATAACACTAGCAGTATTAACATGACTAAGAACTCTGTACGTCACAAATGCATAAAATATATTGAGATTTGTTATCACTTTTTACGTGATCACCAACAACGCGGGGATATCTGCCTAGAGTTTATTGACACAGATCATCAACTAGCAGACATTTTTACAAAACCACTGTCTGAAGACCGTTTTAACATAATGAGGCGAGAGCTCGGCATACTTGAATTTTCAGATTCATAGTGTAGTATGGTAATTAAATTTATTTTTATGACTCGAAACTTCGTAATTTATTTAAACGAAAATTATTTTGGGTACAAGCCGAAAGGGTCCTTCTGGCATACATGTGTAAATAGCCTGAAGCGACACGGTGCACTAGACTTCGGACTGCCGCTAGCTGGGATCCGGCCCCTATAGCTAACCTAAAGTAATAGAAGTTATTAAATGAACAAGTCAACTGTCATAAATTCAATTTTAACACCAATACTGCATTTACGGCATTGGAAATACATGCAGCCGAACTCGGACCGAACTCTGACCGAGGTCAGACCGAGTTCGGTCGGCGCTGTTCAGCTTCCAGAACCGAACAACCGGCCCTAGCCCTATTAATACCCCTTCTTCCTTCCACTTCCTCTCACCACCAAACCGAGAATTACCCTCTATTACTCCAAAGATCACTTCCTCCTCCTTCCTTTCAAGCTTCTCAGGAGTTTAAATGGGATGTTTTCCTCAATCTTCTTCCACATTTCTAAGGTACTCCATTATCTCCTTCCTCTCATCTATGGCACCCAAGAGTCAGAAAAAAAGGCTGATTCCTCACATGAAGGATCTTCCTCTTCTGATTGCGTCCCTACTAATGTATTCAGTCTAGCTAGACCCATAGGTTCTGATAATTTTGATTTCGATCTTTTTCCTGACAAAGAATTTTTAGACCTTTGGTTTTATTCCTTTTCTGGTCGTAGAATATGTGCTGGAGCACGTGTGAACTTTACTATATTTTCTGAATACGCTCCCACATTCGACCGTCTCGGCTTTTGTGACTTTTTTAAAGTAGTCGAGAATATCTATGATAACGATGTACGTATGTTTTACTGCAACTTGCAAGTAAAACCTAACGAAAATTTCTATTCTTGCGTTGCTGGGCAAGAATTAGAATTCAGCGCCACCGACATCAGTGAATATTTCTATGTTCCTGATGTGGGTGAAGCATTAGTGGATATCTATCACATCCAATTCCCTGAAGGTGTCACTCTCGATTCCTTCAAAGAACTTCTTTGCCATCCCAGACCTGTTCCTAGAAGAGTCTATTCTAAACATCTCAACCAAAACTTCTATGAACTACATAGGTTTATTTTCTCTGTTCTTCTTCCGAAGAAAGGATCCTCTGATGAGATCACTTTCTTGGAGTTATCCGCCATGTATCATATCCACTTTGGTATTCCATTTTCTGTTCCCAAGACCACGATGGCTTGGATGCTAAACTGCAAAAATACAGGACGCAACCTCGCCTATCCCATGCACTTGGCCTCTATCTTTCGAAGGTTTGAAATCGATCTTCAAACTTGTTCTTATTCCTCCACAGCCATCGAGCTCAGTAGGTCTAGGATATACCCTACTCCTCCTCTGCCTCCTGGAGATGAGCCTGTTCCAGATGCTGACCCTGAGGCTCCTCCTCCTGATGCTACTGCTCCAGCCCCTGCTTCGGGTTTTGACCCTGGATTTTATCAGCATTTTGATGACTTTGTTGCCCTCTCTGCGCAACGTCATCAGAGCTATCTTGACTCAGAGTTCCGCCACATCACCCAAGCTCAGGTGTTACGGAATGGCATTGCTGATCTCCACTGTAGTCTCTCCTATGACCCATCTCATCCAGTAACCATTTTTTCTCACCCCAGCTTCCCAGGACCAGGTTCGGGGATGAGACGACTTTCCTTCACTTCGATCCTACTGCTGCATATTTTCCTCCGGATGCTCCTGGCGGTGATGACACTCCTATGTGATGCGGACTTGAGCTGGTGGATTGTGGATAGGACTGTTAGATGATGATTTATCTATGATGTAGTTTTTTTTGTCTTAACTTTCAGTTAGACATTTTATTAGCACTTCGTGATGATGATGATTGTATCTTTTTTTTATGCATGACATTTTCAGTCTTCTCAGTACTTTTTTTTTTGTGCACTTTGTGAAACTATTGTTATTTGGTTATATCTTTAGTATCACTTTGTCTGTTTGATGAACATTGTTGGCTTCACACATTACGAGAGAGCCAAAACCATACTTTTATTGACAAAAGGGGAGAAAGAGTACAATACCAAAAATCAACAATCAAAGAAAGACAAACAAAACCATTTTTTCAGGTTATTTTATTTGTTCTATTTTTGATATATTTTGGTATAGACTCAAGTTTGTCAATTATCAAAATAGGGGAGATTATTGGCCCATTCCATGGTCACACCCGATTTTAATAATCGACATGAACTTAAGTCAATACACAAAATATACGAACTGCTGCTAATCATTTCAGGACGTGTGAAATCAATATCAACAAGCGTACTACTGCATCATCAAGCACGTAAATCATCAGTCTGAAGCTTACTCTCATTGGAATCCAGTCCGAGTCATTTTATAATTTGTTATGTATTTTATCTTTATTGAGTCAAGGATGTAAATTGTAAGATCGACTAGGTAATACTGGCTTAGGTTAATCTTAGTCCAATTTTCTATAAAGCCTACCTATTTATATTTCATCCACCAAAAAGTTCAATTTCATTTTTGCAACAGAATTTGACAAATGTTTAATATTTTCCTAGACAGAACTCAAATCGAGTTCGGTCCGAACTCTGCCCGAGTTCGGTCTATTTAAATTCAAATATTTGTTGCCTCCAAATCTACATGCAACGTTCATATACGAAATCTTTGCATCAGAACTCTGCCAGAACTCTGCCAGAACTCTGCCCGAGTTCGGTTCCAGAAAACACCTATAAATAGAAGAAAGTTTTTCATTTCAAATCACTCATTCATTCTTCATCTTCTCTTCTTTATTCAATAAGTGTTTTCATCCGATCAAAAGTTTTCATATCACACCTACACTCCTCTTAGCCAAAAGCCAGTAATATCTATTTCGATCTAGAGTCTTTTGTTTCTCAAGAGTTGTAAAGAGGTTGTTTAAACTACAAAAATTATCTCTGTTGTGGAGCCGGTCGTGCGCTCGTCACCAAGCACGGTGTTGTGAAGTTGGTCGTGCACTTGTTAGTAAGCACGGTGTTGTAAGAGACTGCAAGCTTTCAATTAGCTTGTGCCTTAGTAGATTAACATCAAGCAAGAGTACTCGAGACTGGATTAGTCCTCTCAGAGGGATACCAGTATACATCGTTGTGTCACTGAGTTTGATCTCTCTATCTCTTGCTTCATTTATTTACTGTCTCTTATTTACTGCCATAGTTATCGGTTTATAATTTTTTAAATTGGTGATTATTTTCTACTGCACTCGCACTCACTCTATTTACCCCCCTCTAGAGGTGTTCAACGGTCCTACACAGGGTACATCAATGGTGCTGGATGCATGGTAGGTGCTGGATACATAACTGGTGCATGATGCGTCATAGGTGCTGGATACATGACTGGCATCGGCTGCATCGTAGATGGCGGGTACACTGCTGGTATCGGGTTTATGGTAGGTAGTGGATATATTGCTGGGGCCGGGGAAGGATTGGGTGCTGGTACTGGAATCTGCGGAGGAAATTGCGGTGGTGGTGAAATATCATCCCTGTGGAATCTCGAATATTGCGGCGGAGTCGGGTCGCCCTGGTGAGTAAGCTGGCCTCCCTGCGTCGGTGGGGTCCCGTTGGTGAAAAATTCTCCAACGGTCAGTAAGTGTTCAGTGCAGCGTTGTTCCTGTCTTGCGAATCCATCGTCTGAAAATAAAGGAAATCATTAGACGGTAGAAAGATTCAAACAGGATGCATAAAGGGTACTTGAAGTCGAGTATAGAAGTCAATGACATAGTTTAAACTTGTGGAGACGATCCTTAGGTTCCTATTCCTATTTCTAGTTACAGGCCCGCAGTAGTACGGCTAACTTAAGTACTACCACGATTTTGCTGTCCATACGAAAACTGACCTGCATGGGCCACCATAAAAACGTGTCACGACCTGCGCCCAATAATCGGGTAGGATCGAGTACACGCCCAGCCTACGCCGCAGTGTCGGCGGTAGAATGCTGTAACAATATGATGAACAACCACGCAATAATAGTATGTGCTCCAATTGGGAGGCAACAACACAAGATCACAACTCACTGAATGGAAACATGAAAGATATATATATAAATAACTACTCTCAAAATGGATGTATGAAGTCCACAGATAAATAAACTCCCAACTACAAGTCTCAAAAATCCAATATCAATCTCTACTATAATATCTCAGAATATCAAAACATCTAAGCGAGGGGAATGGGGTCAGCTGCTGCAAACTCCTCCTGAAATGTATAATCAGCCTCAGCGACATCTCCCAAATAAGGGCCATACTGCTCGGGGCATAAATCCTCATCATAATTACCTAAAATTTTGGGTTATCCAGTCAGGATGGAACGAGTACAATTCACTAAATACAGTTCCAATATATGAACATGACTATAAGACAGAGGTTAGACATCAATTATATGTTTTGAAAATAATAAAAAAAAGACATGACGAAATACAGAAAAATCAACAACAAATAAAATAAAAATACCTTCTCAATTGTTAGAAGTGCCTTTGATATGTGATCGGTCTGGGACACTATACCGCGAGGTCTACGAGGTCTACTTGTATGAAAAATAAACAACGTCTACGAGGTCTATTTGTAGAAAATAAACAATATCTACGAGGTCTACTTGCAGAAAATAAACAATGTCTACGAGGTCTACTTGCAGAAAATAAATAATATCTACGGTCGAGTCGCACATCCTTGGTACTTCTCATTTCCGACTCAATAATTTATGGAAGAATATAAAAAGATGACAAAAACCACATAACCAATAACCAACAGTAAAATATAATAAAAATTAATATCGAAAACAGACAATAAACTGTACTCGCCTAGTGTCCTGAGCTGCTGGCACGGGTCGAGTTCCGAGACGAGGTCCAAGTAACCTATTTAAGGAATTTACAATGTCATTATACTAAACAATGAATCAAAAGTACTCCTATCTAAAATATCTCCTAGAGTCCTAACCTGGTGCCTTCAATATTGGTAAGGTTTTCCTATAGCTGTTACTATCTGGTCTAGTGCCTTGACTCCATCCTGTGTTTATCTCATGAATCCCATTCTAACACTTATACCAGTTGGACTTTTAATTGTGAAACCCCACCCAATGCATAGTAAACCTGGTTGCCCATCCCCTTTTCCTATTTAATGTTGTTCACAGTTAGGAAATTAATCACAGTTCTAACTATCCACATGATTTGTTGCCTAAGTTGACCCTTGTGTGTACCTACATGTGCTACCTCAGGCAACTGCTTCACTTATCCTTGGTAGGATTCATCCATAAAGAAGTCCTACCTGAGTATTCTTCACAGTCCCCTACCTGTCCCTTTGGTTGCTCAGGCATTTGACTTAACTTAAGCTTGGTTCACATTTGTTGCAAGGACACCCAAATGTTTTGTTTAGTATCCTAGTCGTATTTGTATTCGAGAGCAGGTGGTCCCTGCCCTCAAAGAGCTTCCTGACCTATAATCTATTCTGTTATATGTGTATATGGGTGGGTGCCCCTACTTTATTGGTCTAATACACCAATCCAAGTCATGTATCTGGTAGTACACCAGATATTTGCTGTGGACTCTGATTTCTAGGGTCGAACATAATGCCAGTATCAACCGGATTCTAAGATGTCACTTAAGTGTTCAACTTGATACTAGGCAGCCTAGTGTGGGTGTAATTGATACAAGGTAGTGTAATACGAGATGAACTCTAAAGACTGGTATAAATAGGCTGTCACAAAAGAAAGTCCCTAAATCATGATCCCTTGGGTACAAAGGAAAGGTTATAGGTCATTATCAATGGCAGTTTCAGTTGAATGTAAAGTGCAGGTCACATATCATTATCTAATGGTTAACAGAAGCTTCATAGCAGTATCATTTGGTATATAAAGGGAAGCTCGACTGTGTACTAATAGCATCTGATACATCGTGCTACAGTGCCCCTGTATCCTGAGGCTCCCTTTGCCTATAACACATCTAAAATAGCGATTGGTACTAGGGAAATTCTTCTAACAGTGTTTAGTGGATACAGGTAGGATATTTCCTTATCAGGTATTGGTATAAAGGAATCTATATGGCCATATCAATCTGTACAAATTAAGAGGCCACTGATACGGGAGGGGTTTGACCGCACTTAAGGTCTGATGGGGATTATAGAGTATCTTAAGGTCCGATACTGGTACATGAGTGTCAATCCGATACTCGAAGCTTGATCTGGTAATAGAAATTGACTGTGAAACCATTAGTTACAGATGATTCCAAATATCAAACATGATAACAAGTGCACTATGTGCAACCAAACGGCCTCGCCTATTGTCCTGATTTTCCTAGGTAGTGATCTGAGTTTGGCATATCAGTGTGAACCGATACTTTTTGGTTCAGTCGGTTAGTCACATCAAGGAAAAGTCTGATACTAAGGTTTTAATAGATTTTCGAGTATCCATAAGGACTTACCTCTGTTATTCGAGAGCTGGGTTTTGGTGTCAGCATCCATTTGATACTCAACATACACGTTTATATCTAGGTTCAACATGAAACCAGGTATCCACCAATACCAGTCCTATTGTGGTTTCTGTGTCAGATGCGCTGATCTGAAAGTGTATCTAAGAATCGTGTGGAAGGACCTACCCAGCTATTAATTTGGTATGTGATTACCTTTATGGACCCTGTCCTCTTACTGGTTTACAACCACTACAACAAAAAGACCTATTAATGACGTTTGATAAGTGAATTTCATGACGGCTGATAAAGAAGCGTCATCAAAGTTCAGCAAGACTCTATTATATGACAGTGTCCAATATAAACGTTATTGATAGTCTTTCAGTGATACGAGCGTTATGAAAAAAGTACCAAAATTTAAGTCAAAACCTCCACTCCCCCGCACTTCTCTCGTACTTAAGAAAAAGCCTAAACCCTCATCCTCTCTCTTTCTCCTTCTCCTTCTCCTTCTCCTTCTCCTTCTCCCCCCGCTCCCCAACTTCCCAACTCGCCGAGAGATGATGGATTGCACTCGAAAGATGATGGATTTGAAGACTCTCGTCACTCGCACGTTCGAGAAGAAGGGCGTACTTGCCAAAATTAGGGTTTGTCCCTCTCTCTCATTTTTCTCAAATTAGGGTTTCTCTTTGAAAATTAGGTTTTCATCCGGATCCTTCTGATCGATGTATTCCTATGGGAGAATCTATATACTAGGGTCTCTTCCATACTAGGGTCTTTTCGAAAATTAGGTTTTCTTCCGGATCCTTCTTATTATTGTCTTCAAATCTCCCCACCGTCGCCGGCAGCCAACGGTCTCTTCCATACCCACCTCTCATTCACTACTTTATTGTTATAGGCCAATTGCTCTCTCCCTCTCTCTCTCTCAGATGTACGTGCAAACAACTCCGTCGCCTGATGTGAGCTAGAATATGAGGCGGTTCATGTATCCAGGGGTGTAGACCACGTACATCCTCTTCTTCTCCAGGCTTATTGTCCTCTCCATCTTTGGAAGCACTCCCTACGTCGCCTAGAACATCGCCAACCTCTTCTACTTTGCCTTAATTTTTATTATTTCCTTTCTATTCACTATAGATTTGTTATTTTTTAGTTGTTTGATCGATGAAATTTGGCGTCTTCCCATCTGACCGCAAATATTTAGGATTATTCCGTTGTTAGATCGATAAAAGATATTTTTCTTAGATTTACATGTTGATTTAGGATTTACTGAAATGTTGGATTTAGACATTTGGCTAGGTTTTATTTCTGGGAATAACTAGTTAAGGACATTACATTTGGGATTTTTTCCACTTGCTAGATTGATGAATTTTAGGGATTTGGCTATCTGGTAGGTTTTGATTTATTAGAATAAGACATTAGAACTGTTGATTTCAGACTATTCTAGTTATTAAGTTGATGAATTTAGGGATTTGGCCATCTGTGTAGTCTTTATTTCCTTAGAATAGTCGGATAGAACTGCTTATGTTTCCTTAGGTGTTTTGATGGTGACATTTGCATATTTTAGTAGATAGAAAAATAAATAAACTGGTGATTGGCCTTAGTTTATAGATATTAATTTGTGTCAAAATTATAGATTAGGGGCTGATATGCTTATTGGTTTCAAATTGGATAACCACTTGACTCATTCCGATAATGGAACATAAATCTGTGCACTTATATTACTAGTCAAATTGTGCCTGCAAATAATGCAAGCAACTTTGCAAATTAGAGAAAAGAAAAGTAATATATTTAAATTGTGTATCAGGTTCAATCGAGGAGACCTCGCATTTCATCGACTTTTCCTCAACCTACTTCTAGCTTTATAGCATTTCGATCTGATATTGTTTTCCTGCTGCTAAAGAAATCATACAAAGATTCACATTTTGGAATTGTTTGTTGTATAGTATGTATTAGTCTGTCTTTACTTTACTTTGTGGTGAAAGTGTATGTGTTCTTTTATAAATGAACCCCCTTATGAAAGATCCCTCTTTTATCGTATTGTTAATTTTTAGTATAAATCCTATTACATCTCAATAATTTTCTTTCAGTGAAATGACATTGTCCTTGAGCTCCGATGCATTTGCCAAAACTGAAGCTCTTAGTAATGTGCATCTTGTTGATTACTTAAGCTTGTTTGGAGAAGAGTATAAGATATCATGTGTCCATTAGTATGCCATATATATGCATATACTGGATATTGCTTCAGTTGAAGAAGTTTGTATTCACTCCCACAATGCCTCATCCTCCTGTCAATAGTCCAGATCAAGTGGATTATAGTTTCTCTCAGTGGAAATATGCTTCTTTTAAAACATGATATATCTCACGTCTCAAATAGTAATCATTTCTATATTTTCAATATATTTTCTGATAGTGTTGATATTTGATATCAAAACGAGATTACAGTTAGTAACAATATCGTCGTCATTAGTCCACCATCCTCTTCTTCATGCATGTATTAGCTATTTGTCTTTGTTATCATTGTCTCATGTTTGTCAATTCAGATTTCATTGTTCATTTTGCTTTGTCCAAATATCTTCTCATTTTTTATATTCTAGTTAGATTTCGCAAGCGTGCATAACTCATTTAATCCGTTTCCCATCTTGATAAGAAACTAATTTCTATCTTTAACCATCATCAGTTAAAGGTTGTGTGCTTGCTAGTATATATGTGGTCCGAGCCATTTTTGTCGCAGTTATCTACTATTGCTCTGAATGTTCTTTTTGAACTATGTCAATGCATAGTCAAGTATTCCATTTTCAGTAAATAGTTTATCTTTGATGTAGGTGGATCTTGTAATTGAACTTTTGCAGGATCTTCTGGGAATTATTCAGGTAGTTTTTTTTTATGTGATACTTGTATGTCTCTTAAATTTGAAAGTAGATTGTTATTACATCATTTATTATACTATTCAGGAATTCTATTTTACCTTGATTCTGTAAAGTGACTCAAATGTTGCTTACCGTATCCTAAACCTTAGTGCCTTTATATATCCTTAGATTATCCAATTTTGTACAAAGCTCCAATTGTTAACATAATTTAATATATGCATGCAATCATGTACTTGTAAAGTCAGTTTATTCGATATATTTTCGCTTTCCTGATTACAGTACTCCTTATCTCCAAGTATGTTTATCGCTTGTGATATTAACTTGATGTATTTTATTTCTATGCACTTGTTATATCATAAGAGACCTTGAGGATTATGTTTTATCTCATAAGTGAATTTAAGAACTAGATTGCCTAGTGATGAACCAGAAGCTGGCATGGAGAGTATATACGAACCTGAGTAGAGTATTATCTGTCCTGACTCCTAAGTACTATAAAAGCAGCAAGGAAACAAGTTTCTAATAAGTCCACTCCTTTGTCAAAGTCGAAATGATAATTGCATAGAGGATCTTTAGACCAAGGTTCAAAAATATTGTTCTGGACCGTACTGATTTCAGGCCCTCCCTATGCGTATCGATTTTGGTTGTTTTGATAGGTTTAGGTGGTTTTGAGGCTTCTGTATCCAAATCTCCAAACGAATACGCCTGAAACATATTGATTTTGGCCTCATTTAGAATCCTGCTTTAGAATTGGTCCAAATATGTTACTATCTAGTTTAATGACAAAGACGAGATTGTCATTGCTAATTTGAATTATTCTTATGCAATGTTTGCATTTTTTTGCAAGTGAAATCTTTACGCAATTCAATTTTTTGAAGTTTAAGGTGGCTCATGTATTTGAATTACAAGTGATAACCAACAAAGTAAAATTGCATGGTCAAAATGTTGTCTTGCAAGGTTAGTTCTACTAAATCTAGCTTCAGAGACGTGAAAAAAAATCAATTGTCTTGCATAGTTATCATTATGCCATATTGTATCAGTTGAAAAAAAAATTCTTTGACGTGAAAAAAAAATCAATTGTCATTTCCTCTTGCTTCTTCATGCTTTCTCCTCTGCTTGTGCAATTTTTCGGGGACATATAGCCAAATAAGATCCCAGTTTCTAAGCTACAATATCGTGATTTGAAATGTACATGAATAAGGAAATGCCAAAGAGAAACACTTATTATTGTTTCTAAGCTACTAATGCTCATAGATGCGTGATCTTTCTAGACATAGTTAGGAATTAAACTCATTATTCCTCTTCTCGCCACATAAATAGATGTTAGTACTGGAAATTAAACCTTGTTTTATCTTTTTTAGGGTTTTGCTATACGTACATGTGCTGTGGACAGTCTTCATGTGACCAAGTTGAAGCGCTATAAGTGTGCTTCTTCGCTACAATATCTGTGAGATGTTTTGATGTAGCTAAAGTGTACTCTATATTGGATACTCTATATATTTTGAGAAGATGTATATAATAAAATGGAGAAATGTAGAATATATGGTAGCTAAAGTACTCTATTTTGAGACAATAAAATGTAGCTAGCTAAAGTACTCTATATCTGTAAGATGTTGATGTACCCTATTTTGAGACAATAAAATGGAGAATGGTACTTTATATTACATTTCATTGTTTTGTTGTGAATATGGTTCAAAGTGGTTGTTTTCGAATTGAATTGAGCAGTGTTTGGAATGTAATATATAAGATGCAGTATATAGCGTTATAAATGTGATACAATGACCATCTACAGATCATCTATTCATAACACTTTCAATATTTTCTGAATTCTGCACTATATTTAATATTCATAACGGTTTTACATAACTATCCATAACGCTTTGAAAATAAACCGTAGCAGAAATTCAACCTATTAATGACGGTTTTGGAAGAATTATTTATAACGCTTTTAAAAACATTAATAACACCCATTTTTATAACGCTTGGATTCGGAAAAAAACGTCATGGTTTGTAATTAATGACACTTTTTAGCCGTCATTAAAAGGTATTTTTGTTGTAGTGAACCTATTTGTATTCTTTTAGGAATTGAGGCAATCATCTAACTATTCCAAGATCGAAGACAGAGTTTTCCAAATAGAGAAAGAAAAGGCTTACCTCTGGGTTGCTCGACTCCTTCCTATGCCTCCTTGCTTCCTGTTTTCCTTCTTCCAGTGACAGGGGAAGCGGCTCTTAGGGTTTTGCAGGTGAAGAAGGAATCGGTTATCCTTCTCATGTACGCATATATATACCATGGGTTTTGACGGAAAAGGATAGGGAGATAGGGTTTTAAAATTAGATTTGAATCTGATCTCTTTAAGGATTTGAAGTTATTTGTATTATCACGGATTTGGAGGGTTAGGTTCGAATTTAAAGAAGGATAAAGGTTGGCTACTTCTTTAAATTCGAATGGTAGTTGGTTGAATTTCAGTATTTCCTTTGGGTCCCTGCCAAATCCTATATTTCCACTTTGATCCTTTATTGCTAAATTAAGTGAAAACAAAAATCACAAATGGGGCAAATAGGAAATCTGTTATAATAGTTTGGAAAGTATTTGGTCAGGGGGTTAATATATCTACCTCCCTTAAACAAATTTCGTCTAGAAAATTTTAAGATAGATACAAGGTGAACATGTACCTCATGATTCAAAAAGGTAGGAATAATGCTCGCGCATCTCGTCCTCTCTCTTCCATGTGGATTCGCCCGGGGAGTGATGTCTTTACGCGACACGAACCAAAGGAATCGTCTGATTCCTTAGCATCTTCTCCATGTGGTCCAGAATCTCCACGGGCTGCTCCTGATAGTTGAGACTCGGTCCTACCTCGATCTCTGAATGGTCCAACACATGGCTGGGGTCCGCCACGTATCGTCTCAGCTGTAATACATGGAACACGTTGTGCACTCCTTCCAATGCATGCAGCAAGGCCAATCAGTATGCTTCTGCACCGATTTTCTCGAGAATCCCAAACGGCCCGATGAAACGTGGGCTGAGTTTACCGCCTTTACCGAAATGGATCGTGCCATGCGTCGGAGAAATCTTTAAAAACACCAAGTCGCCAACCTAGATTGCACAAAATATTACCACAAATCTTATAACTATAGATAGTTTATAATAAGAAGGCTCTATACCTCAAACTCTAACGGTGTATGGTGACTGTCGGCCCAGTACTTCTGTCTGTCGGCCCAGGCCCTATACCGACCGATACCGAAAAATCGATCGAATACCGACTAAAAATATTCTAAAAAACCGAACCAAAATTATGTACCGATACTGAATTGCCGAACCAACTAAAATTTGGTATAATGGTAGTGGTAATGGTTTGAGCATAATACCATACCAAAATACCGAACCGAACCGATTATATATATATATACTTTTTAGATTCGTGATATATATATATAGTATATGTATTGTATATATATAATATATTTTTTATATATGTATTTATATATATATATATATAATATATATATATATATATAATATATATATATATATATATAATATAATTAGATATATATATATATAAAATATATATATAATATATATATAAATATATTAATATATATATATATATATATATATATATATATATATATATAT
>JANAVB010007200.1:9506507-9621279 GCA_029216955.1 Iris pallida | reverse complement strand
TTCGACTCGGTGGGACAAAAAAATCTAGGCGTGACAATACGCTTTGCGTACGACCGTCATGTGTAAGTATATTTTTTCACTTTCTCATTTAGATGCTATGAAAAGTGGAGGTTTGAAGTGAAAAATTCATAAACTTTCTTGTTTGGATATTTGGAAAGTAAAAATTGAAATGACAAATTAATAATTCTTAATTTTTAAACATATAATTAGTTCTTAATTGTACAATAATAATAAATATATTTTACTACTTAATCTAAAAGATTGTTATTATTATTAATAGTGTGTATTTTGTTATTTTTAAGCTCTCTTTCTCTCTCTTCCTATCACACTCAATCCCAAAATAACTCTCATCTCTCTCTTCTCTCTATGTCTATCTCGCTCTCTCTCCTCTCTCTATCTCCCCAGAGCTCTCATCTCTCACCAGAACTCTCCGAAGCTCTCTTCCCCTCTACCCAGCACTTCTTCCTTTCCCCGTCAACACATCCGCCTCATTTTTGTTGATGCCACTTCCCTCTCTCTACTGCTGTCAGCTCCACTCCTCGCCACCTCTACAACTAGTTCCTCCTGGCCACTGCTACCGCCACCACCAGTTCCTTTTGTCGATGTTGCCCTCCCCTCGTCCTCTACACCACTTCTCCTCGACGTCGTCGACCCTGAACGACCCCACTTTGGACGCTACGAGGTCGATGTCGGCTTCACTGACACCGACATCTTCATTGACTGTTATGCCGACGTTGCATCCACGGCCACATCTACTCGATGTTTATCGTCGTTGTAGTGTCATGTCCCGCTCAGTCAATCGGAGGAATCGAAACGCCGACGGCGTTCGGACTTAGCCTTACAACGGCTGCTCGAAGACATCGTCAGTCGAGGTGACCACTCGCTTAGGTGGGGTAGTTTCGGTGAACTTGCCTCATCTTAGCCTTCACATAATAAATTGTATGTTTTTAACTTGCACAAGTAGGCTTGATAATAAAAGAGACGAATCCACATAGCTAAAGAGAGTAATCCCGACGGGTCGAATTGAGATAGAATATGGAAAGGTCCAATGGTCGGCTTAGAGTTGGTGCATGGCGTGCTTTGAAAATAACACTCGGTCCTTCGTCCCGTGGCTTGGGAGAAGAAAAAGTTGGTCATCGACATAAAACTTTGAATTGGCCTAAGTCATAGGCGTCGCCCGCGTAAATGCTCGATAAAGCATGCACGCTTCCACTGCGCAAGGCTTGGCATAGCCTTTGCTCGTCCCTCGGGTTAAGTTGTAGGCTTGAGTAAGTTAGGCAAAGTTATGCCGGTCGACCTAAGTCATTCCAAGTGCTGTCCCGTTCATTCTACGGTTGTCAAGTTAAATAGTCCCACGATCCCAAGGCCCGTCATATGAGGTATGACTTGGGCGATAGCGTTGCGTAGAACACGAGTCGGTTTAAGTAACGGGCCACGGTTGGTTCAGTAGAAAGTTAGCCACGGTCTGTCGATACTTAAGGAAATACGTTATGTTTAAGTTAAGTTGGAAGGCTATGCAGTAGCCGTTCTCTGAGTTCAAAGAATGTTAAGTCTAAGCGATGGTTAGTCGTCGAGAGGAAATATGTTGGGACTGTAGTTCAGTCGCCGAGGCAACCCTGGTTTGGGCTCTGCAAAGAAGTGTGAAAAGTGGAAGAAGTAAAGCAAAGGAACTATGTGATGATGATGAGACCATGCAATTACGTTAAGTCTAGAAGTTAGCGTAGGCGCGTGGTCATGGACAACTTGTCGACAATAGCGATGGTTTCTTCGAGCGGCAACCCGGGGCCACGGGACCGACCCGGCCTAGGAAGGAACAGGTTATAGCCGAGCTGGGTATGAAGAAACCGAAAATTCAGAGACTTGCATCGGGGATCGCTACCTGCGGTGCAAGGGTCCCGATTGCTAGGCTATGTCCACGATGGCTAGTCAATGCCAGTGACCATTCATATAGATATGTCGGCACGGGCGGCAATCCGCGTGTATGCCTTTGGACTAAGTTGAGATGAATGTATATGCAGTTAGAGAACACAATGTCTGGGCCTAAGATTTGGCTACAACGAAGGCGGCATACTTCGGCACGAGATATGGCATCGAGTGTTAAGTCGTTGGCATAGAGTTGCATGAGTTAGACTTGAGGTGTTGCGAGTTAAGTCGAGAAGGGCCGTAGGGCAAGTTGGGTGAAGTTACGTTGAGTTGCTGGGCACGACCTCGAAATGTGAGGCACGACCGCATTGTCAAAACTAAAGTATAGGCAAGACTAAGCGAGGAGGTACTGCCTCAGAGATATTGAAGCACGAATCGAGTTCATGGCACGACCGATTCGTTACGTCACAGAGTATGGCACAAAAGACAAGTATGAGTCGGTGCGTTGAAAATGCAAGCACGAGAAAGGTCTAGAGGCAAGAAAATAGAATCTATCGTGTAGTTGCGTCTCTGATTATGGCAGTAAGGCAAGCACGAATTGATAGGTTAATGTTGTTGAGTGGACGTTACTGTTGCAAGTACGAAAAAGGTCTAGAGGCGAGAAAATGGAGTCTATCGTGTAGTTGCGCCCCTAATTATGGCCGTAAGGCAAGTTCGACTTGATAGGTTAACGTTGTTGAGTGGATGTTACTATTGTAAGTACGGAAAAGGTCTAGAGGCAAGGAAATGGAGTCTGTCGTGTAGTTGCGTCTCTGATTATGGCCGTAAGGCAAGCACGACTTGATAGGTTAACGTTGTTGAGTGGACGTTACTGTTGCAAGCACGGGATGGTCCTCAGACACAAGTATGCCAAGGTGTTTGTCATAAAACTGATCCTAAGATAAGACTAGAAAGACAATTGATAAGAATGGACTATGTTGCATAAATTAAATCAAACGTGTTGGTTTTGTATGGGTGGGTGAGGAGCTCACTCCACCAGTACAGTTGAGTACTGACACCCACATAGTTTACATGTGCAGGCACGGGTAGAAACTCGTGGCACGGAGCTCGCTTAGATGCGTCGAGGCACAGAGTCCCTTGGCGATTCGAAGTGTGCGGTCGCATGGAGTCAAGACTTATACGGGACATAATGTATGGGCATCGCCTTCCGAACCATCCGCTGGCTCGAGACTTGTATTGAGAGATGAAAGAGAGAAGAGTGAACTTGTAATGAGAGTAAAGTGAGCTTGAGAGACTTGTAATCTTGGCCTTGCACCTTTGTAATCTTTGTTTCAATATCAATAAGGAGCTTCTTTGAATAACTTGTACTTTGTCTTTAAATTTCCGCTGCTATTATTCAATGTCTCTGCATGGGACTTCTGTGCGACGATCCCATCGCAGCAACTGGAATCGACCGTTATGGAACCTGTCTTACACGAACGCAATCTAGGCTCGTGCAGCATCACGCCTTAGCGAGGACGATCGCTCATATGGGAGCGGGGCGTGACAGTCGTTGATTCGATGCTACCATCCATCTCCGCCAGCAGCATCCATATCCACATCCTCTTCTTCCACGACCACATCTGAGTAAAAAATAATGATGTCAAATGTACAAAAGGAAGAACTTTTTCATGGAAGTGCATATGTACAAATCCTGTCGAGGATTCTTCCTCAACCAAACGCCTGATTTAGGCTTCATCCTTTCCCAATCCTGAATCCTCCCACTTCACTCTACAAATCATCCAACCAAATAGGCCCTTAAGTCGTTAAAAGAGGAGACAGGTAGTGACTTTCACTCTACAACACAGTAACTGAAGGAAAATGGAAGAATGAAAAATAACGAGTAGAAAATGGTAGCTGATATAATTCGTTTTTCCTATGGCACTTCAATGGATGTCTTATCATTATAAGTGATGAGTTAATAATTATATCTTTATGACATGTCTTACAATATATTTGTATATTATCCATATTTGTATACATATTATTGCCACATATATTCCCATATAAATGGTTAAATATATTAATCACATCTAAATATCTTAAATATTAGCATCCTAAATTTCTTGCATATTTAAAATAAATCTAATATGTTTAGTATTACTATTATAGTGTTAATGTTGATGTTAATAATAATAATAATAATAATAATAATAATAATAATATTATTATTATTATTATTAAACTTTTAATTATTTATGTTATTATTACTGTTAAGATCGTATTAGTATAAGCATTGTCATTATAGTTATTATTAGTAGTACTATACTTTTATTGTTACTTTTAGTAATAGTAGTGCAAATATTATTATTATTCCAAAATTCTATATACTATTATTAGTATTTGTTATTATTTTTTATTGTAATTAATATTTGAACTATATTATTATTCATATATCCTAAACATAAACTAAAGAAATTAATTTACAGTTTAACTAATTAAACTTAAATTCTATTTATATATAATTAGTAGTTTGCCTGTCACTTCCGTTTTCTGTTATACGTATTTTCATTATACATGTACGGATTTATGACATTTGTTATGTGACACATATTTGACTTGTCTTGCTTATGCCTTGTCTTGGTTTAATCTTGACTTGGATTAGTTTTGGTTTGGTTCACCTTGGCCTAGCTTAGTTTGGTTTGAGTTGGTTCATCATGAATGAGCTTTGTATTTAAACCAACTCCTCTCTCTTTCCTCCATTAATTTCATTTACATCTTCATCTTCTTCTTCATTTACTCCTCCCACCTACCAAACCCTAGGCAAGTGCAACTTGTTCCATGAAGTATCTTCATTTTTATTGTTCCATTCTCTTTCTTGCTTGATTCTAAGCCCCTTTAGAACTTCGAGTATTCGGTTTTGATGTTTACATTTTCGTAGATCTAAATTTATAATTTTCTCATTTTTTTTGTTTTGATCACTTAAAGCTTGCTATTTTTGAAAATTAATGGTTCTATGTTCTGGGAAATTCAATTCTACCCAATTTTGGCTTGATTTTGACTTATTTGGAAGAAGTTATGACTTTTTGTGTTCATGGATTTTCGCACATCATCGGTGCTGCTAGGACGATGAACAGTGCTGTGTGGGGAATTTGTTTGCCGCGCGCCTGCGCACCGTGCTCTCGCGCTCCGCGTGCCGTGCATCCGCGTGCTGTGCGTTTTGCGACCACACACATGCATGATTCATTTGTCGTACGTGTGCGTGCCGTGCTCTCGCGCTCCGTGCGCCGTGCAACCGTGCGTTGCACGTTTTACTTGTCGCATGCCTGTACGATTCGTTTGCCGCATGCCTACGTGCCTTGCTCTCGTGCTCTGCGCACCGTGGCCAATTTAGTCCACGCATGCTGTACGTTTCGCGGCCGCGCGTCTGTACAATTTGTTTGTTGTGCGCCTGCATGCCGTGCATTTGCGTCCCGCACGCCGTGGGCCAGTTTCGTCCGTGCGTGTGTGAATGACTGTTTTTGCCTGTTTAAGCTGTTTTGTAGCTAGAATCTTGTAAAACTCAAAACATAAAATTTGTAGATCTTCTTTTTGGCTTCAAGAATATTCTTGTTTCACCTTAACTGAAGTTCATATGTGACTGGTAGTTTCAATCATAGTTTTGATCCTCTTTGCATGTTTTTTGTACTTGGCCTAAATTGCAGCGATCCGATTTGATGAACATGAACTTGAACTTAAACATGATAATATGATCTCGTCTTGATAATCTTGATAGTAGCCCGTCGAGGCGCACTCCTGACAAGTGACAAGTAAACCAGACATGACATGTGTAATCTTGATCGCTGTTGCGACAGCCAATCCTGACTTGCTAAGTGGAACTCTTGTCTTGACTCCGTGGTTGATTTTTCTGATTGTGCCTGTACAAGTTACATGTCCTGTCTTGTATCATGTCTAGGACATGGATTCCTGGTTACCATGGTGTGAGATTCATAATGAATTTGGCTAGGTTAACGACTAGGTTGATCAAGTAGTTCATATAGAAAGATTTTTCAGTTACAGGCGATCCCGTTATCCCGGCCACACCTGTGGACTTATAGCCTACCGTCGAGTAAGGCGCATTTTTAGCACACTATCAAGTGTTGTACTCTAAGTCACCTAATAATTCTCTTAATTCTTGATAAACTGTAAAACCCCTAAATTTCTTCTACGATTTTTATAAATAAATATGGTATTGATTTTTGTACATCGTATTTGTACGTCGAATGCGAGTTTGCGTTTCATAAATTTTTCATCAAGTGCGAATAAGTGCGAAGTACATATTTTTATAAAACGTTCTAATTATATAGATTAGAAAATATTTTAAAATAATAGACGATAAATATTTTCTTGAAGTTGTAAATGCGTCCCGCCGAGGATTGCCAAACTTTATTTTTATTTAAAAAAAGCCATTTTATTTTATGGTACTAGTATAACTAGTAATTTAGAAAAACTGTGTTTTATGTAAGTATTATTTTTGCATGCGAGTGTATATATATTTGTATTTTCGAAATTAATTATTATCATTAATATATTATTTCGAAAAAGGTATATTAAATATGGGTTGATTTAATATGTAATTAATTATGGTGATTTAAGTTGAAAAAAATTATTAAGTTATTTAAATACAGTTTAAACTAGAGGTAAATCTATCTACATTGGATTATATTTGATTGAGTTACTTTTAAATCAATTTGAATTAAATAGTGGAAAATCTATGGGAAATTAAAACTCTTCCTAGTCCTTATCTAGATAAGACTTTTGTAAACCCCCGGATTTTTCAAAATAAATATTTGTGAAATTTTAGGATTTTTAAATAACAATTTATTGACTTATTATATAATTTGTATTATTTTACATATATTTAGTATAGTGCTCATTAGTGAATTTAGTATAAAAATATATAAAGCTATTTTTCTAGTACATTAAGGATCTAAACTATATTATACAATTTTTCTCAAAATTTTAGGATTTATTTTATAACTTTTATTACTTTTTACATGTTACTTATATTATACACTATTTACATAATATAGAATAAATGTCAATTTAGTATTAAATATTTCAACTTGTATGAATGAGATTAGATGACGGTTGTTTAAATAAATATTAACTCTATTTATTATCTATAGTAATTTTAAATAATGTTGTAGATAATTTAGATAAATATGAACTATATTTTAAGTTAATCATAATCCTAAGTTTAATAGGAAAGCATCCTTATCTATATTATATCATAACAAAGTAACTCCTATCAATTTAAATCAAATCCTATCTAATTTAGGAGGTAAATCTGAAATAAGTACCTATATATACCCAATACATTCCCTTTCTATCAACCATAATTCGAAATTATTTTTAGTCCAATAGGAACTCAAAAATTCGTCATCAGAATTCAGCCCCGCTTTTTAGTAGCAAGAGCAACTTGGAACGACGATATCTCCTAGCTCCGAACTCCGTTCCGCCTCTAATTTTTTTTAAAAGAAGTATATCATGGTAAGCTTTCCAGAAACATATTTTAATAGACAAAATTCGTTTTTTAGATTTCTGCAAAACTGTTTGAGTATCTAGTGTTCCAAAAATAAACGCGTTTTAGTATTTTTGCGATTTCGGGAGATTACGAAAACGAAAATACGATTCGTTTAGTTTTTCGGAAAGCTGATACGAAAACCTATGCCATATCCTAATTTCAGAATCTACTAAATAAATGTAATAGGTGCAGTATTAATTATAATTAGATAATAGACTATTTTCAGCATCCGAAGTTGTTCCTACACCTTCCCCTTTGTGCGTTGTTGTTGATTCGTCGCCAGGACATCATATTACCTCACTCTGGATATCAGGCAAGATACCTTGCCATCTTATTCTATGATTTATATATTCTTATTTTCAGTATTTCTTATTTGTTGTTATTATAAAACTGTGTGTCCAAGTCACACTTGGGTGCAAGCGACTCTATCGGTCGTCTTCTTATTTTTGTTTTATTCTCTTGTATTGACTTAGTCTAGTCACCACCCATTTGATGATGAGGTATTGGTATATCTCATACGGCCTTGACACCTACTTTACCACGTATAGAACACGTACTCGCGTAGTCGGCCGGCCACCGATACGTATGAGGCGTACGATGGTTAGGAGTAACTGCCAATAGAATTGTATGCTAGTAGACTTGGCAGTTACTAGAGGTTCATATGAGTAATAGATGTGACTCCACTAGGCATGGGGTGAGAAGAACAGTTCCTTGATGTATGGGCCATATATTCATTGCTATTGTACCTGAAGCTCCGCTGGAGACGCAGGTTCACCTTACTATTACTGATTCCCTCTGATGTTCATGGAGCATTATGGAAGTTTTCTTACTGATTCCTTCTGACGTTCGCCGAGCATTATGGACAGAGACGACTGGTTCCCGAAGGAAGGGACGATGCCACTGCTATACAGCCCGAGTGCCCATATGTAAAGGATTGTTCTTTATTGCATATTCACTATAGTATAGTTAGGCACCCTATTGTATGCATCCCTTATTTTTCTATTATATATCACAGTTTATACGACATGGTATTTTCTTGTATCTTGTTACGTCCCTCTGAGGACCTGGTTATCTCTCTAGGTGTGTGCTATTATCATTCACAGGTATTCGAGTCGTGGCTGTGATCATCTCTATTTCTTCGAGGATGATTGTACTTGGATCGTCTTTGCATCGCTCCACAATTTTTTATGTATTTCCCTCTTTTTGTTGGTAGTGGATCTGTCTCCGCCCAACGACTTGTGTAAATAACAATTCATAAGTTCATTATAAATTCTTTCTTCTTTATTTGTGGATGAGATTAGTTTCATGATTTATGACATTCTGCAGCTTATGTATTCATGCGAAGGTTCCGTAAATTGGAGTATACTTCGTATGTATGCAGCTGGCATATCGACGTACTTAGTCCTAAGTATTTTAGAACTGGGGCGTTACATAAACTCTTGTAACCTCGTCTGGATAACCTGGATAGTCTGAAGGGCTTGTGACTGCGAGAAAATCTCAACTGCATCGTGTTAGAAACTAGACCTGTGATAACCCTAGTTAGCTAACGATAGCAAGCCGTAGGACTTGATTGGCCGTGCCTGAATGATTGTCTCATGATTAACATGGGAATTATATTCCACCTTTTGTTTTCTTAATGCAAGCTAGTATGTTCTTTAAAGCACATCTTATGCCATTTAATTATGTTCATTTATCAGTTCTTCTTTTTATTTTATGCTGGTTTTAGTTCCTAAGTGGAGCCTCCCTTGTGGCATGTACTCTTTCTGGTTCTGACCAAACTGGTGTTGTGTGGCCAAATTTTGGAGTAGCACTCGAGGATCTACCTGCATTCTAGCCAGATGGTGAACACTAGAAGTAACCGTAGCAACGAGTGAATTTTCTTATTTTACTTTTCCACTCTATTGTAAATTATTCCTTTGGGGCATTTAGCCGCCTAGCAAGTGTTAGCTCGTATTGAAAACTTTAATTTCGGTCTGCCTAAGGGATGTTACATAATTGGCAAATCCTAGGGTTGATCATGTATGACTTAACTCTTGCTATTCTTCGCCTTTTGTATGGCTAGCTTCATGATCATTTGAATATATAATATTTGGGACGCCTTACTTTGTATGTTTGATGATCTAACATCTTGTAACAATTATTTGCTTGCTTGAGATTGAGACACTAGGCTTGTTCTTGACCATAGGAGACTGATGGATTGTAGATAAACCCTCATGCATCTAGACAGTCGTGACCGTATTACAAAATATGTTGTACTCCAATATACGTAACTGGCTGTGTCTGTCCACCGCTCTCCAGTATTCTAGTTCTGGGGCGTGACATTGCCCCCAGCCTTTCACCCTATTTACATATTAAACCCCCTTTTTAAAGTTTTAAATTTTTAACAGAGAAACCCATCCGTATGACTTTCTTCTCCCCTTTGTCTTTCTCTGCCCTCACCCCTCGCTCTCCCTTTCCGTACTCTATCAACCACTCCGCCAAAATCCATTATCTCTTTCTCCCTATTTAAAAATCACCCTACCATCACCAACTTCATACTCCCTTCATCTTAATCTCCTCTCCATTCCCGTTCTCTCTTACGTGAGCTTTCCTTCACTTCTTTTCAACCTAAGAATATTTTTGTAACACCAAGGCAAGTCCTCCACTTCAAAAATTTGATTTCTAAACTATATTGTCAATAAAGTTTTTATTATCAAACTATGCTTATATATATTTGGTTCTAGCTTCTAAAGTTTAACCCATGCATATTTATATTTACATTATGACGTAGATTCAATAGTAGAACACAAGTATGTGTGTATGTGCACACACGCACACATCGCATCGATACAAGCATACTTAACTATGATTTAGAGCACTATGTATGTGATTATGTATATATGTATACATGTAAAATATTTCTACTTTATATACTTGTATACTTACCTATGTGTATCTATACAAGCATAACCCTAGAAGAACATGTTATAAAACTATCCTATAGGCTAAGTCGTATCAGATTTATGGATCACGTACCGATTTACGTAATTAACCTAGAACTACCAAAACTACTTTTGATAGCGTTATTAGGAGACTAACACGCAAGCTTAAGTTTCTTATACCTATGATTTACAGCACTGCATATGTAACTCAAAGGAACCTATACGTAATTAACCTGTATTTTTATTGCTATGTCATTCGAGTTGGATTATTTATTTCATATCACTGAATTCTATTTTAAGACTTGGTATTAATTTCTAGGGTTTTATATTTTTACTTGATAAGTATCGAAACTTTGTAACGTAGGTACTTATTTTTACTATAGAGCTTATCGATACCTAAGTTAATAAAATAATCAATACCTTATAAATATATTTATTTGTAAATATTTGTTTATACAAAAGTATCATTTGGTTCATTTATTATTCAGTAACTAGTTTTATTTTTAACTCTATATGTTTGTAACTTACGTACTTTATTGGATTTGACTTGGGCCCAATCTGGACAGATTCGGTACAACCGGGTTCCCTAAAAATCAATAATATAATTAAATAATAAATAAAATCTTTGATAAGGGTTAAGTCGCAACTTGGCCTGGTTTTCCTAGTTAGGACGTCACTATGGCTCGGCCATCCCTACCAGGACTAACACACTAGTCAAAGCACGCCACTGCACTATCTGTGTCATGATTCCTAGTCACCTTGTACTCCAAATCTCAATTATGACTAAGGCCATCTACCGTAATATTTAACTAAATAATTATTTATAAAAATCTAAAAATCACCATTTTTATCAAATAAGTAATAAAAAAATATTTAAAAATTTTCGGGAAGGGAGGCTACATGTTGCCTCGAATAGATCCTTGAATACCAGTAGACCATTACCTGATGTGTAGGATCAGTAAGTGTTACCTGAAACCTAGGAGGGGGATTATCTATCTGGGTTCACATCTGGGATTACAACACACAGGTTTAGCCAATATCCGGTTAGACTGAATGTTCAATATTAAGCAGGAACTATTGTTCGACTGTTGGCTAGAAAAGCTAGATTTTGTAAGTTTCTTACAAAGTTGTGTAGATATTTTAGACTATAACTGATTGCAAATCTGAAACCATCCTAGTATCTTTGAGTATTGTTTAGAGAGGACTGTTGGTTTCAATAGAGAATTTGAAAGCTAAGTTCCATGTCTGAATACAGTTGGTATTAGTACATCAAACTGGATTAATTTGGATTAGTTTCCTGTTAGAGGACTTGTACCTTGGGCCTATCAACATCCTGATTGGCTTAATATCTGTAGTGACTAGGTGACTAAGTATTTTAGTATTTAGATTATTTTCTAGGTGAGGTTGTTTAGACTGAAACCATGTCAGGAATGTTTGTACAGTGAGAACAGTAACTAGGAACTGACAGTGTTCATGGAACTGAAAAGAGGATATCATATTGTGAATAAATTGAATTATCAGATAAATGTTAGGTTGCCAATTCAGTAACCTGGAATGTCCAGGATTTGATTGGTTCATCACCATTACTGGACTGAATTGACAAATTAGCCATAAATTCCTATAAATTCTACCTTCTTTACAAACAGTCTTCATAACAAGCTTGAAATTGAACCAATACCTATAGCAGATTAGTTATTCTAAGCTACACTGATTTTTTGGTACTGTCATATATCTGGGAACATTGACACACAAGAATATGTGTAGATTGCTTTAGAAAGAACAGTGGGCTTAACAAGGATATTGTTCCTTATCAATTACTGAATAGCTATAGATACCAGGATACTTAGGCTATTTTGGTCTTGGGCCTTCAAAGCTTAAATAGAACTTTGGTTAAGAAGACCTTGGAATTTACAATAAGGAGGTTGAATGCTGTGGTGATAGTTTAATCTGATGGCATCAAGGAGTGATAAGTAGTTATTTTATCTTTAAGTAAGCTTGCTAATGAAACAATGTTAATTAATGCAGAGTTGAACCAAATAATTATGAGCTTTAGTATTTATTAACTATAGTTTGTTAACCTAGAGTTTAGTCTTTAAATCAATGTAGTTAGTAACCTGTTAATTAAATCAAATTGTACCTATGATCAGGAGGATATCCAGCATTACTACTTCCACTTGATCACCCTGAGCAAGGCAAGTATACTCCTCGGACTTGTCCATTTCTTCATGTCTTGTATATTCATTCTTGTATCTTCTGGTTGACACGATATTTCACTAGATTGTCTGGTATCATGTTCCTTGAGCTTACTTGTGTCTGGGAGGGAAAATACTACAGATGTGTGATTAAACCCAAGTTACTAGTCATGTGAATAGCTTAGGCCCCGTATCGTGCATGCGGGACCGAAGCTGTACCATTTCATGTTCCTGAATCTACCCAAGCCAACCATACACTCTGGATGTATTTCGATATATTGCACACTTCAGGTTCATTGTGTATTTCATGTTCAGGTTTCATTTCATGTTCCCTGTATTCACTTTTCAGTATTCATGTTCAGGTTTCATGTCATGTTCTCATTTATCGTATTTTTATATTTTTCTTATATTCTTTTTCATACCATGATGTTCATGTTCATTTCCTTGGATATACTTAGCTCCGCTCCTGACAAGGATATGTTGCAGGTGAGTTGGAGGCTATCTGTGACACTTATTACGGGCAGGAGCCGGGAGGCACCTATGAGCCGGTTGATGTTGCTCAGGACTTAGAGGCTGAGGAAGCCTAGCACCTTTCTTTTTAGCTTTATTTGGACTTGTATTAGAGACATCAGTTTACTTTACATTTGCTGGAATGTAATAACTCTTAAACATGTATTTGATTCTGGGATTCGATATTAGATGCTGTGGTTTATATTCATTATTATCTGGACTTGTAGTTTTCCCTAGAGATTGGTACAACTTACTTTATCGTGTCTAACGACGAAGGCTGGGCATATCCGACTCGTGTCCGATTATTCGGGAGCGGGTCGTGACATGTTTTTAGTGGTGGCCCATGTAGGTCTATCCTAATGGTACCTAGATCTTAGTGTACTAATTGGGGAACTTGATTAAACTAGGGAAACTTGATCACAGCATAGGAAAAGTCAAGAAATAAGGGTATATCAGGTATATCAGGTGCAGTGATATTATAAAAACATTATTTATTTTTAAGTTTTAGGGTTTGTCAATCAACGAAGTTTTCTTTCTTTTGCAGGATGGTCACTACGAGGAAGACCGCAGATCAGCCTGGAGTTGCAGGCAGTTCGGGACGGTCTGTAGCAGACGCTCCAATAGAGCAGCTTCCGCCACCGCCTCCTATTTTTCCTCCGTTGCCCCCGACGATGATGTTTGACGGCGTCCAGGTGATGGCCATGTTCCAGCAGTTTGTGGAGGCCCAGAACCACCAAGCAGCACGGTTCAGAGCGACCGTCGTTGATGCACTCAGGACTCGGGAGCCGGCAGCACCAGCACCAGTAGGACCTCCAGCACCAACAATACCGAGACCGGGGACCGCCAGGGACTACCAGAACCTCTATCCGATGGATTTCTGGGGCCACGAGGCGATCGTTTACACAGATGAGTGGCTAGAAAATGCGAAGCGGACGCTGAAGATGGCGAGTATTCCTGATGACTTGAAGGTGGAAGTTACGAATATGCGACTTTTTGACCTTGCCAGAGCCTGGTACCGCGATGAGCCCTAGTTAGCAGCGCCCCAGGTTCTTTGGACTGATTTCAAAACTCTGTTCAAGGAGAAATTTTTCCTCGACATTGAGAGAGACGAGCTTCGGATGCAGTTTGAGGCCTTGCAGCAGGGGACCAAGACAGTGGCAGAGTATACGTCAGAGTTTACTCGACTCAGCAGGTTCGCAGAGAATCTAGTTGGCACGCCAGATGAGAGGGCTTGGAGGTTCAAGAAGGGCCTCACTAGATAGCTGCGGCATGCAGTGGCGATCAGCCAGGCGACTACTTATTCGAGCATCCTCAAGATTGCTCAGGCTGTGGAGAAGGAGATAGGCCCGAGGCCCAAGAGGGATAGGGTGTCAAATCCCTATTTTTGAAAATAGTATTTGATTGTATTTGTGTATTTGGAGGATTTTTGAAATTTTGGTATTGTTAAAATTTTATTGATATTTTCTTGAGGGTGAATTTTATTCACATTATTATCCTTGCCACTATTGTTACTATCATTTTATTATTATTATTATTATTATTATTATTATTATTATTATTATTATTATTATTATTATTATTATTATTATTATTCCTATACCTAACACTAACCCTAATCCATACTCTCCCTCACTCCACTCTCTCAGTCGCCCCCTCCCATGCTCTCATCTCTCTCTCCCCCCACACAAACAGCCACTCACCCCCTTACTCTTCTCTCTCCCCCTCTCCCGATCCCTCACTCTCCTCTCCCCTACTTTCTTAGTTCTCTCTCTCTCACTCGCTCTCATCTCCCTCTCTCTCCCGATCTTCCTCTCCTCCTCTCCCTCGACGTCTGGCCCGGCCAGCTTCGCCATGGCGGCCCCCTTCCGCTATTGCGACCACCACCATCTTTGCCGCGGCCACCGCCGACCGCCACGACCACCACCGCAATCATCATCGACATCTTCTTCACCACCACCATTTCCAGCCACCACTGCCCCCATATCCACCGCAGCCGCCCCTTTCACCATGGCCGCCACCACCACTACTTCCACCGTCGCCCTCGTCGTCGTCGCCATCTTCTCCGGCCAGCGGGCGCAGCACCACCACCACTTCCATCTCTCCCATCTCTTTCTGTCTCCTCCTCCGCCCGGAGCCGTCGTGACCTGGCCGAGCCCCGAGCTCCTCCGCCCACTACACCATAATAGGCGATTGCCTACGGTTATTACCATGACAAATATTTTTCGTCACGATAATAACCGTGACTGTTTGGACGTGGTAAATATTTAGTAACGGTAATAACCGTGACGAATTATATTTTTCGTCACGGTAATAACCGTGACGAATTATATTTTTCGTCACGGTAATGACCGTTAGGAAGATATAATTCGTCATGATTATTACCGTGAAGAATTTAACATTCGTCACAGTTATTAACGTTACAAAATATATATTTGTCACGGTTATTACCGTAACTACAATGTATTGTTTTGTCACTATTGTCCACTCATTGTAACAGTTGTAACCACTACAAATACAATATTTTTTTTAAAATCATATCCGAAGATGGAATTTCATTGAAATACAATAGTTCTATGTTAATATTTGTCCCAATCACAATTTTATGTATAAGTGGGAGAAACAACAATTATACAGAGCAAAGTGATCTCCATAAAAAGATAATTTGATACAAATATGTTCTTAGTAGCCAAGCTTTGCTACAATTAGTTAACAAGGAGACATCAGCAATAATTGTAATAACATTCCAAGATGGGGAAAAAATGATACATATAACCTTTGCCTCTATGCTCCTATGCAAAAAAGAATGGAAAGCCAGACAAGTGATTCAGAAATTGCACCAAAAACACAAGTTGCCAATAATCTAAGCTTAAGGTGTGTCACATATGTGAGGACTTGATCATCTTTATTCCAAGCTAATACTCGGTTTCAGCCCGAGCCATGTCTGGTTTTCCATTGCCTTGGCCATGTCTGCAGGAGAATCCTTTAAATAGTCTTTCACTTGATATAGTGCCTCGGCATTGATGCTGGCAATGAAAAAAATGAAAATGTTATTCATATGAGATTAATGAATGACATTTACCTGACTAGTGTGAGTAGCCTTACCGATCATTTCTCTCCTCAAGGAACCGATGGAGAGATGATTTCCTCACCATAGGAAGAACTGTTATCAAAGAAACACAACAAAAATTAGTACTTAGAAGGCATATGTAGATGTTGATGGTAAGATGAACACAACAAAAATTAGTCCTTGCTGCATCCTCCTGCTTGCGCACATCGCCCTCAAGCCTAATAGCATGTGTGGCATAATTGGTAAAGATTAATTTATTATCCAAGCATTAGGCTAACCAGATACAAATTAAAGAATTATAATATGATGCATCATACCTGAAAAATCTATATATATCAAATGTAACCAGATACAAATTAGAAAATTATAACGAGAATGATCTTTCCAGTCTTAAAATCTATAGATACGGATACCAAATATTTGAAAACAACAAACTTGCATGCAAAATGATGATAGGACATTCATACCTGGACTATCAATCTTTTGATCTTTATGGGAGATGGCATTTCAAAGATGACACTTATCGAGTGCCTAACGAAAATGCAACCTAGATTTTCAACAGTTCGTGCAAATCATGAAGAGGTCTGTGAGCTCGAACTGGAAGAGGGGCGTAGTTCACCTTCCAGACTTCATAATCAGAGTGCTTTTGATAATAAATCTAAAGTCAAAACCTCACTCTTGTTTTGTTTTTTCTGCTGCAGGAAAGACATTACACGCCATATAAATATATGAGTCTAAATTTGAAACAAAAGGCACAGAAAATAGCTTACCTTTAGAAGATACCTTCTCCAAGACCATTGATGTCCACACTGTGAACCTCTGGAACACTTCAGATTCTCGGAAGATTACAATCTCACGAGTAATATTCTTGGAAAGGATCCTAAGGATTGATAAATCTTGACAAGCATACCTTTTTATAGAAATCCTCTTGCATCTCCCATTGATAATGATTCTTGGGAGCAGTTATGCAATTCTTTAGCATTTCTTCTTGTATCTTCCAGGAATCTTTATCATTGGGAGATGTGATACAGAACTGTTTAACTATATCAAATCGGTGGATAATTTTGTATGATAAGTTCTTAAGAAAACCATATTGGTAAGTCTGTTGGATAAATCCTTTCTTCTAGTGGATAAGCACATAATGGTTGTTCTGAAGTATCAGATATTTGCCATCTCCTTCACCTGTTACATGTGCATAGCAAAAGATTCAGTAAGGTGCCTGAAAATAAGAAGACAACATAGCTATGGAGGACTATCATGTATGCACTTTATCCATTCTACTTACATGTATCGAACCAGATATACACACAAAAAAAGTTCATCACTAGGACATCGCTAAACTGTCAGAAAATATCTAGCGACAGATCTGTTCGGTCATTGCGAATCATAATATTGGCAGAACAAGATTTTTGTCTCCTTTTTCAAATGGAAATGATACAGATTGTAGAATTCGGAAGTGCATACAGTAACTTTCTGTGTTCCAGATTGCAGGGAACTTTGATTTGGAACTTATAAAACCAATTCTGGCAAGGAAAACATCTCAGATATTAAACAGGTACATCTCAACATACTATAGGGAGAACAAATTGAATCTTCTACTTGTGTTTGAACAGCCTATTATTATGTTCAAGCTATTCAGCAAATATATATCAAAACAGAAAAAAGAGGGAATACTCATTTATCAACTAACATCAGCAAGATGTCATTATCCAAAATTTGGTCTACATATGTTAGACAGTAGGAGGACATTGTGACACTCAGATTTAAACTGCAGCGATACCTCAATAGCTCACGCAAATCCTAGTGAGAGGCCTCCATTGCTGTATCAAAATAAGGTAACAAGGTAAAGTTGACATTTAAGTTTCAAGTCAAGCACCCTCCAACTGTACAAGTTCCACCTCCTAGACAAAATCAACATGCCGCGGGTTTCTGCACAGAAAGATGCAAATAAACAAACAAATAAAAGTTAGACCATGATGATGCTGAACAAAACAACTAGAGCAGCAATTACAATATTCATGAAGAGTAATTACTTGTATTAAGAAAGGCTGCTTGTTGGCTGATATTCTGCTGCGCCTGTAGAAGTATTTAAACAAGTTCCTTTGGGGATTGCTGCTCATGCAAATGTGTCTATTACGTCTTTTGAAGAATTTGAAATCAACATTCGACACCTAGAAGTTTGTTCCTATAGAAGATTAGTAATCAAATTATCAAAAGAAAAGGGGAGGCGGTCTGCAGCAATGCAATCTAGATGAGGTCAAGGAACACACCGTCGCAGTCAGAGGTATCTCCACTGAGACACTGCTGTCGCAACCCTTCCCTGGAAAAATACTAAACAGGTAACATTATCACTACAAAGAACAGAAGTCAGTCTCTACAAGCTTAATACACAAGTAGGGAAAAAAGAAGAATAAAAGCTCTAAAATTGGCTTAGGCTTCCTTTTTCCGACACTTTAAAAGACTAAAACCATAAGATGCAGAAATGAACAAAATTATCTTCTTTCTCTTTAATAAGCTTTGATAAGTTGATCTTTGCAGCGAAGAGGACAACTTATCCATCTCCATATCTTATGATCTAAACTCGGAAAGCAAATAGAAAGAAAAATAAATGCTGCCTAGAGACACTTTCATACACAGTTGAACTGTATGTAAAAGTTCAAAGATATGACGAAGATGAAAGAAAACTCACTTCAGTTGTGATTGGTCATTAAGTCCAGTCTCTGGTAATGTTTCGTCAATTGGGTCTACACAATTGTTGATTGAATGAGTACTGTCAGTGTTAGTTTGGTAACTAATCTGTAAGAGAGCATCTTCACCAGGCAAATCACATGCCTCAACCCCAAGAGTGGGAAACATTTGTATCGGATTCACCATTTCAACAACCTCAGAGACACTGCTATCCTTTTCTGAATCTACTTTCTGAACGCTTTTGCTGGAGGTACCCATTACTTCATCGCAGTATTCTGCAACAATAGTTAAATATATTTACATATCCTTTTGTTTTAATTCTTGGACATCCTATTATTGTTTGTAATTTAAATCGCATCTTACTGAAATTGCAAGCAAAGGCTTTATCTAAAAAAATATATATAGATGAAAACTCCACTGTAGTTTTGCACAGACCTTTAGATTTGATCAGAACTTTTGTAGTAGTTCTCAATATTTTCCGGCACAAAGTAGTATCCTCAAAATTCAGAAGTGTATACTCTGAAAGATCTAATCTGTCAGAAAGGCTCATCTTGGTAAATCCAAAGGAACTTGTCCATGTTGGTAGAAGTTGAGGAACTGCAGGTAATAGCAGCCTTTCCACACCCAATTTCGATAGTAACTGAATTGATAATGGAGAAAACAAATGGTGAGTAAACAGCTTGAAGAGGCGAAAATCAGATACAATACAGATTCCAGAACATTACAAATGAAGTACCAACATGAGTAACAGTAATAAGCACAGTGGCAAGGTTCCTTTATGCATACCAAAATTAGTGTGTTGCCTGTAATACATATTTGCAAGGTCATTCTTAATTGCAGAATATTAAACCCAACTAAGGTGGAAAATTATAAGCATTTCAAGGAGAAGCTTAGAAGCTGATGGTTTGAATAGTTTGGCCATACACTTGAAAGCGCTTTGTCAGGAAGCTGCTGCTACTCAACACAAAGAACAAAGAAATTATAAGCATTTTCTTTGTTACAGATTTGCAAGGTCATTCTTAAATACAGAACATTAAACCCAATTAAGGTGGAAAATTTTAAGCATTTCAAGGAGAAGCTTAGAAGCTGATGGTTTGAATAGTTTGGCCATATACTAAAAGTGCTTTGTCAGGAAGCTGCTGCTACTCAACACAAAGAACAAAGAAAGAAGAAAAGGACATGAAAGAGAAAGAAGGTTTGTTTGCACTTAAATACTTTGAACTATGCAGCTTTTGTGGATAAATACCCTCTACTATTTTAGTAGACACTTAAATACCCTACACTTGTATTGGCCACTTTTTACCCCAAGCTACCATAATATTGCGATTGGAGGGTAACGGTAAGTGTCAAAAGACAAGTTTGCCCCTCCATACAAACCGTGATTTTAATCATCTTCCCCAAATTCAAACCCTAATTTCATAAACCTAACCATACCCTAGTTTCAATTTCTTTTCTAATTGCAAAAGCCTAATTTCCTAACCCTAAATTGTATTTTTTTCCCTAATTGCAAAACCCCAAGCCATCCTAATTTCAACATCCTCCTAATAAAAACCCTGATTCTAACCCTAACACCCTCCCCCACTGTTGCACCATCCGACTTTGTTGTAGGTTACAAATTATAATGGTTTTTGTTTGCACTTACAAGCTAAGTGATAAATTATAAGCTCAAGATTTAAGCCTACAAATTACCACTTATAAATGGCATTACTATATAGCGATGAGCACTTTAAAGTGCCAAAAAAAAAACCTTAAGTTGATGGGTTCCACAATTGTTTGAGCACTTTAAAGTGATAATCACTATATAGTACAAAAAAACAAATACCCTCTTAGGATCTTTAAATAGAAAAAAATGGCTACACAGAAGAACCAATATCTTCATGAAAAAGTGGCTTCAAAGAATAACTCAGGGTCTTTACAGTTTTGGAGTATTTTTATGACTACAATATCAAAAATAGATAAACAAATTTGTATTAATTTAGGCCAAACAACAATAGTGCAGGTTTCAACTTGCCATGTTGTTAGAAGTACTAAACATAATTTGTGACTCAACAGCACACTTCAATTTGCATCTTATCATATTTCGCGCAGCAAGAGTCCGTAAGATTGTTACATGAACATTAATAATTGATATTGCAGAGAAGGAAAGACTACACTTTGTATCGGTGAAAATTATCTCGTGTTTAAAATGTGATACGTTGTTTATGCTTACGAAATGTCTGCAGCATTTTACAGAATTTTAACCTAAAGATTCTAACGTGCCGATGGTACATTTGCTAAACAGTCTGGAACAGAGAATATAGAGGCGTTGAGTTGACTTACAAATGGAAGGTGAAGCCAATGCCGCCAGCTATATATGCTTCCTCTCCGGTCGCAAGAAGCAGCCTTCCTCTATATGGGCTTTCTTTGAGCCCACTCCTCCGTCGCAACCCCTTCGACCAGACCGATGAACCCGTATTGTTCTCTACCGCCATTACCATCGTCTAACCGGAAGAGAGAAAAGAGGGCCTTCCTCCTCTCCCAGATCACGCTATGGTGACTAGGGTTTCTATCGACGTAATCGACATTGGTCGGTCTATCTACCAAAAAGAAGGAACAGAAATCAGTGAAGAACTGGGAGGGATGCTGCATCTCGCACGGAGCAGAGATACTGGTTTCGGAGCAGAGATACTGGTCGAAATTGGAGGAAAACATTGTTTAGTAAATATATAAAAAATCTTTATTAACACATTTGAGGTAGAATCACAATCGAGAAGAAATTAAACAAAAAAAACCTTTAGAAATTAGTAAAACCCAACACTTTAGGGAATTAGGGAATTAGATCTCATATGAAAACCTTTAAAAAATTGATCTCATAATTGAGAAAAAATTAAAGAAGAATAAAATGAGTTTAGAAACTGACCTGAAAATGAGATGAATTGGAAACCAGAGCTTTGAGTCTGGAGAAGCTCGAGAGAGAGAGAGGGGGCTGGAGGAAGCTCGAAAGAAAGGGAAGGAGGGGAAAATGAAATCTCGAGAAGGAAACGAGTGGGAAAATGAAAATGTGTACGGGAGAGTTGGGAATTTTTTTTTCTTTCCTTCCCCTGTCACATAATTTGTCACGGTTTTTAATGTTATAAAAGATATAAAATTTAATAAATTGTAAAACTAAAATTTTTGTAACATTTTATTAACTTTTGTAACAGTTATTATCGTTACAAGAATGTCACGGTAATAGCCATTACTAATCATAAAAAAAATGTGTTACAAATTACATATTTTGGTGTAGTGGCCCCTCTCTGTGTACTCCTCCGCTTTCCCCCTTTTTCCTTTCCTGGCGACCATCCTCGCCGTCGAGCCTCGCTGGTCGTGCCAGCCTCGAGTGGCGGGTCGCCCTTGGGCCCCGTGCTGCTCGAACAGTGTGCCGCCTTGGGCGTCGCGCTCTCCTCGGGCCGTGCGTACGCTTGACTTACGTATTTCCTCGTTTCCCGTGATTTTCGGGATGTGTGCCTCAATTTGTGTGCTGTCCCAATTTTTGTGCACCCCGATCCACGTGCTGCCTTGGACAGCGGGACATCTCGAGCCCCGCGCTGCCTCGGGCACCGTGCCATCTCGATTTGTACACCGCCTCGATTTTCGTATCTCGGCCTTTGTGTCTACCTCGTGACCCGTGCCGCCTCAATTTACGTGCACGTACCGATTTACGTGCCGTATCGATTTGCGTTTCACATTGTATCTTGTGTTGCCTTAGTTTGCGTGCTAGCTCCGATTTATGTGTCGAATTGGTCTTGTGTCGTCTCGATTTGTGTGTATGTCTCGATTTACGTATACGTTGTCTCCTGTTCATCTAGATCCTCGAGTCATCTCGATTCTCATGTGCGTCTCGATATACGTGCACGTCTCGGTTTGTGTCTATATCGATCCGTGTGCCTCGGTTTCCGTGCCAGATCCATATGTTGCTTGCGGGACCCGCACGGTATAGCCTCCTTCCATCCTCCGTGCTTTCTGTTATTATTTTATTATTTAATTCTAATGATTGTTTATTGTGTGTTTTGAGGACCTCGATTGGCGTGCAAGCTTGGATCATGATTGCCGAAGACTTTTTTACCTAGCCGAGCCCTCTAGGCAAGTATCCCTTGCTCATCGACGGCTCTTACCCTCTCTCCTAGATTTTATTGCATTTAATTAGTTTGTACTTATAAATTGTATAACCATGATTAGTGTAGCCTAGTAGTAGAACTGCCATAATGATAACTTTGGTTAGCTTGGTCCGATACCGGGATAGACAGTATCGGACAACTCGGATGGGTCATCCACACCTCCGAGGATACGAGCACGACTCACTTGTACGGATTGTCCCCGTATGTCCCGTGTCCGACTCGCGGTCGGGTAACGGCTCTGGCTAAATATTTATGTGGCTGTGATTGTGCTTGGTTTAGAACTATAGACATGTGCTGTGATGTGCCCTGCGAGGCAATTTTTTGTTATATGTGTTGGCTTGGCGCCCAGTACGCATCGTAATGCTGCTGGAGGTCGGGACTTAGTGGTCTCGTGTTCGATTGGTTTCCAGCATGCATCGTAGTGCTGCTGGAGGCCGAGACTTAGTATTCTCGGCTATCGATTTGTTCCCAGTATGCATCGTAGTGCTGCTGGTAGCTGAGACTTAGTATTCTCAGCCTGTGATTCTGCGATTCTGTGGCGGGTTACGCCGAGTGGCTTTAGCCCCAATTCGTAGGGTGCTCCCGTCCAGATTACAAAGGAGACTCTGCCGGATTTTTTCCAGAATTCCCGATCGGGAATTTGGTTCGAAGGATTGGGTAGAACCATTCCTTTGGTTTGCTAGACTGGGCTCGTGCATGTTCACCTTGGCATAGTTTACCTGATCCCATTGCTAGGGGTGAGCATTATTCGGTTTTGGACCAAAAACAGAACCGAACCGAACCGAATCGACTAAGGAATTCGGTTCGGTTTTAAAAAAATTCGATTCAGTTTCGGTTTTGAAAATACTAAATTTTCTTATTCGGTTTTGGAATTCGGTTTTGGTCCAAAACCGAAAACCGAATAAGAAAATTTAGTTTATATATATATATATATATATATATATATATATATATATGTGTGTGTGTGTGTGTGTGTGTGTGTGTGTGTGTGTGTGTGTGCGTGTGTGTGTGTGTTAATTATAGGTATATACTAATATATATAGGTATATGTTATAGGTATATACTGAATATATTTAGTTATTATATATATTAACAAAAAAATAAAAAAAAAACCAAAAAACCGAATAAACCGAAAATCGAACCGATTTAATTCGGTTCGGTTCGGTTATTGACCAATTCAGTTCGGTTTCGGTTTTGCTTATTCGATTTCGGTCCAATTCGGTTTTTGCTTATTCGGTTCGGTTGGAACCGAATAAACCGAATGCTCACCCCTACCCATTGCCTGCTAGGTAGACTCCCGACTAGATTAGTCATCGAGCGTCTTGACCTGTCTTGTCCGTCGAATAGCGTAAGGAGAGCGGTTCTACTTGGGAGACGGTCTGCAACCCTGGTCATTGTTTGGTTTAAGGGTTGTGGATCTGCTCCAGAGTGGTTCACGCAATCCTTGCCACTTTTCCGGCGACATTTAATTATATTCTTGTCCCATGATTATTCATTCTAGGAGTTGTCCTAGTATAGCCAGATAGGGCTGGTAGTTGTCCTAAGTATCGAGATTTTTGATTTGGGATATGTCTGAGGATTGAGTATCATGGAGAGTATGATCTCGAGAGCATTGATTGATAGACTCACGTGGACTCTTGGATATTATTGTTATTTCTTTTGATGATGCTCTAATTCGATTGGACATGATTATATAGATTCTTGGATTCTGAGGATCGCGAATATTTCGCGGAACGAGGAGAATATCGAGGGTATTATTATATGATTTTTACTCGACTTCCCAAGTGCCCAAAATATGGTACCTTTGTGTATTCCGGTAGTTGGGGAACCTGGTTTGATTGTTATGTCTTGGTAGTTTAGGGGCTCATTTTCTAGTGGCTTGTGATCATCGACTTGGAGGATTCTTGTGAGCCAGAGGGCCTAGCATTGCTTATAGTGATTGACTTGGTATTTGGTTATTGACCTTCCTGACATGATATTGATTCCATCGTAGAGGGGTGACTCTTGATAGATTGATCTGGTGGATAGACCGACTGGATGATTGGAGCTCTAGGCTCCCATATATGCTTGAGATGTTATTATAATAGAGGTTCTGATCTTGTACATGACCTGATATCCATGCCACGATGTGGGCAGATGATTTCATGTGACTGCCAGATTTGTCCTTGTTCTTGACATTACTACTTGTATCCGTGCTATAAGTCCAGTTACCCTTTGAGGTACTGGCCTTGACCTTGCACTGCGGTGCCCCTTGTCTACTGGCACCTTGAGGTGCTACTTCCATGATTATATGGCATTGCGATGCCATCTTGATATTCTAGCTATATTATATGATTACCTGCACGGGTACCTTGGTAGTTGGCCTTTAGTATAGCATGGTCAGGATTGCTTGCTTGCTTGTTGCATAACACTAAGGATGAATCACAACTGGGACTACAGGTGCCGAGGTTGATTCTTACTTAGCGTTCCCGTACTGAGGTACGACATCTAGGAGGGTGATAATGTGACCATGGCATGTGATCCCGGATAACTATATGGATAATCTATGTAAGTTAAACTGGTAGAAGCATTTGGGGGGAACGGAATCCCGAGATCGTGCATTACCAGCCTTATCCCAGACATTAGTCATGACCTGCAGGCTGGTCGCCACGGATATTGTTACCATTCGTACTAGTGGATGGCAATATCCGGCTACTTTATGTACTATACATTAAATACATGGCATGCTCGGCACGTTGGCCTTACGAGGGACCGGTGGTGACATGCAGAGTCTGGTGGTCTTATGAGGGACCGGCGCTCATCTAGTCTTGATATACTTGGCCCCGCTAGCCCTGCTGGGATAACACGATCTGAGGATTCCTACATTGTATTGTTGGGGTAACCCAACCTCCACATAGAGAGCCGTAGGCATTTTGAGTGGCCGCTTATTCACCTAAATTGTATGGCTTGTTGCTTGCTAGGCTGGCTGGCACGTAACGCTGTCCCGGTGCGGTAATTTATTTCCTTGTTCTTGTTTGATGTAGGGATGGGTTACTATTCCGATGACAGACTACGAGTTCCAGTTGGCGATGCAAGCCTTAGTGGATGTTAGGATGAATGTGATGATTGTTGGTTACTTACGTATTAGTAGTTGGATTGCTGCCTTATATTCTGTAATCGTGCGTTGGTACCGCACGATCCTTTACCCTCATTACTGCTGTTCATACGTGTCATTCCTGTTGTATATCATATCATGTTGGATTTTTTCGCCCGTCCTTGAGCCTTCCTTTCTGGTGCTTGCTACGGTTGGCCTGACCAACCCTGGATTGTTTCCAGATTGCCTGTGACCGATCCTGTGGATCTTTCAGACTCGACTTGGAGGACGTGCTTTAGTTCCTGATCATGAGAAAACTGTGTGGGAAGGTATTCTTTTTTACATTATTTCTTATTGTAGGCCCTCTGATTATCATATCAGTATTTCCTGCTTTTCAAATGATTATCTCTCTTGTAGTTATTTTATTGATTATTGCATGTGGATATGAGATCGGATTTAGGCCATAGATTGATTGCATGCTAGGATATCCAGCAAGACTTGACAGCCGTCATCACCGTATAGCGTATTCGTACCCTATACGGTGTAGCTGGCCGACGTCCGTCCCCGTATTCCGGTACCGGGGCGTGACAAAGTTTTAGTGGTGGCCCATGCAGGTCTCATTTTGAGATTTTTTTGGATATCTGTAACGCCCCAGTCCCAAAATACGTAGGACTAGGAACGTAGACATGCCAGCCGTATAATAAATATACGTAAGCTGTAAAATACAGTAGAACCATGACTAATCTCATCCATACAAAATATAAGAATAAAAGATATCATATAATGATAATGAATTGTCTTGATACAATATGTTGGGCGGAGACAAATCCACTACCAACAAGTAAAGGAAAAATACATAAGAAAAGAAATGATTTTTGGCAAGCGAAGCGAAGACGATCCAAGCACAATCATCCTCGAAGAAATGGAGATGGTCACGGCTAAAGCTAAAGCACCTGCGAAAGACAAGAGCACACACCTGGCGAGATAACCAGGTCCTCAGAGAGACGTAACAAGACACATAATATCATGCCTTATAAACTGAATAAATATTGCTCAAATAAATAAGTCAATTGAATTATAACATGGGCCAATACACACCTATTGAACTAGCTTACCATCCCCCCAACCAAACAAGGACAGGAGATGGTAAACTAATTCACGGTGACGTATCTTTCCATGCTATGAATCCAATATGGTATTCGGACCCCAACAAGGTTCAATAACTTCTCATCGAAGTAGTAAGTCATACCTACAACCAAGCAAGGACAAGATATGACGAACTAATCTGCGAAAAGTTATTGTTCCAAGCCACGGTTAGATACAAGTACCCAAACCAAAAGTACTCGTACCTAACGGATAAAGGTACCTAACTGTTCTAAGTGAAATGTAGTTAAGAACAATCCTTCCTACGCATGGGCCCTGGCTAAATAGGATCGGCATGGTCCCCCCTTGGGGCACCAGAGGCCCCATCAGTAAGAGCATAACGTTCCGCAGAACGTCAGTGGCCATCAGTAATCATGGGTCATCAATCCCGTATCTCCATCGGAGCTTCCGGGTCACAAGGAAAAGTGCATCGAACCCATACGTTAAGGAATTGTCCTCCCCGCCAAATGCCTACTATGTTGTATCCACAACAGAAAACTTCTATAACCGCTAAGTCAAACTAAGCATGCAACCTCTATTAGCGGTTATTCCTATCGTACGGCTTATACGTACCGGTGGCCAGCTAGTCACGCATGTCCGTGTTCTACATGCGACACACAACTTTATGGTACAACGTGTCAAGGCTAATGAATGCAACACACAAGGTGGTCCCTTAATTCTAGGTTTAATGTGTAAGAAAAATAATACATAGCAGGAAATATAACTGAACAGTAAGTCTAACAGTTTATGCCATGTATCACAGTTTATTTTGCATAAAAAAATAAATAATGCATAAAATATGAGCTAAAATAAATAAACAGCAAATGGCAAGGTATCTTGCCTGGTAGGATGCCTGATGTGCTGCAATGATCAACGTGACACGAATTGCAACTTTGGATAACAACTACACAAGGTGACTTCTGATGGTGGCACGGACGGTTCCATTGGGTCCAGAAGGGTCAAATTAGTTAGGTTCGACATAAGGTAGGCTTGAATTGGTGAAGGAACATGAATAATAGGATTTGGCATGGACAGAAAAATATCTAAAGAAATTGGTTATATATGTTTTTATAAAACTTTTCTTAATACTTGAAAATAGTTTTATTTAGTAAAATAATTAAATTAATTATTTGTAAATCCAAAAAAATTTTTAGGGAGAAAAACTCTAAGTTTTGACAAAAATAATTATTTCTAGGTAGAAAAACTATATTTTCTATATGAAAATATTTAAGTACTTTTTTGAAAATAATAAGGAGTTATTTAGGCCAAAACTATAACTCGTCAAATATATTTATATACATATAACTCGAGAAAATATTTTAGAGTCAAAATTTACTTTGAAATTCGCTAAAAAATATTTGTAAAATTTTCTAAATGATAATAAAATTACAATTAATAAATTTAGCAAGACAACAAAATAATAATAATAACAGTAGTAATAATGATAATATTAATAATAATAGTAATAACAATGATAATAATATTAATAACAATAACAATAATAATAATAATAATAACAATAATACTAATATTAAAATATTACTAATAAATAGCACATCTGTTAAAAGATTTGCAGAATAAAGTAAGAATATAATAATAATCATAATCATAATAAAATAATAGATATTAAAAGAAACAAATAGTGAACAAAACTAATCAAAACACTAAAAATCAAAACAACCAAAAATTAAAACCAACAAGCTGCTGGCTTTTCTTCTATACTAAGTAAAATAATTAAAATAATAATAATAATAATAATAATAATAATAATAATAATAAATAGTGTATCAACAGAACCCATAAAATAAAAACCCATACCAACTTTAGTCTTCGGGAAAGGGGGTCGGAAGAGGGAGACCCAGGGAGAGAGAAGGGTCGAGTGAGCGAGAGGAGAAGAGGGAAGTGAGAGAGGAGCTGTAGCCGGGCTACGGAGGAGAAAGGGGAGGAGCGGCGAAGCTCGGGAGTTCGATGATCGGAGGGTCTCGGTGGCCCGACGCGGTGGTGGTGCGGACGCGGGCGGCGGAGAGATCGGGAGGAAGGAAAGAAGGGTTCCGGCGATGCAGGCTGCGCCGGCGAGGAGGAAAGGGAAGAGGTCGGCCTGGCTCGGCGGCGAGCGGACATGGAGGTGAGAGGAGGAATGCGGACGGGGATTCACTGGTGGAGGCCGGATTCTCGATCGGGGGCGGTACTGCGCGTCCGGATCCGACGGTCGGCGGACCCAGCGCGGAGGAGACCAGGGCGGCAGGTCAGGTAGAGGCTGGCCGCCGGCGGCTTTCGTCGGCAGACGCGGAAGCTCGCGGTGGACAGGCACGGAGGACAGGCACGGCGGCCGATGGAGGGCTGCACACGCGGCGGACGTGGGTGGAGCACGGGGTCCGATTAGGTAAGGGTTTTCCCGTCTTCATGGGTGATGGTGGTGGAGTCCGGCCGTCACTGGCCGTGGCAACGGCGGTGATGGCCGCGGATGATAGGTCGTGGCGTGAGTGTGTGTTTTAATTCTTTTTCTTGATTCTGGTGTGGTGGTTCTCGTGGTGTCCGTCGGTTTTGGGGGATTTTTCGGCTGTGTGGTTTTGGTCGAGGGTGGTGGTGGTGTTCATAGGGTCGGGTAGTTCAGAGGATATGGCGACGATGGTGATGGTAATGGTGGTGGCCTGGGGTCAAGTGGCTGGGCTGGCGGTGGCGAGGACGTCGAGATGGTTTTTGCTGAGTTTGGGATGTGGTCTGGTGGTGGCGGCAGGTTACCGGGGTTGGCCACAGCGTTTGTCGATGGTCGGGAGTCGGTTAGGGGTGATGACGGTGGTAGTGTGGGTGATGGGAGGATTTGGTGGTTGACGGAAGTGGTGGTGAACATGGTGGTTTGTTTTGGGTTGCTGGTTGGAGGTGATAGCGGGATTCCGGCTAGGTTCGGATTAGGTTTTGCTAGGAATTTGACTATGTCGTGTGTCTCCGACACGGGGATGGTGATGAGGAGATGTGTCCGAAATGTGGACACGGAGAAAGTGATAATGTAATTGTAATAGAAATAAAAATAGTGGAAGGAGATAGAGGCACGGACACGATGCACGCAATGGTATGGTGGTGGAGGATTTGTGGAGAATAGATATTTATGGAGGAGTACCTGCCTATTTATAGGATGTGGGAATTCCCAGTTGGATAAGGACTAGAAAAATTTAAACCCAAAAATAGATAATTCTCTACTTAATTTAAAATCAATCAAATCCAAATCCAAATACAAATACAATTTAAATCTAATTAAATTCTTTTAGTTTAAAATCAAATAGGATAAATCAATTTTCAAACATAGATATTATTTTATTTATTTAAATATATCCAAAAAATTAATTCAAGATTTAAATTGACACAATAATTTCAAAATATATTTTCCAAAAATACTATTAATAATAATTTCAAAAATTATATTATTATTTAAAAATAAACTAATAGTTAATTACGAAATATATATGTATGCACAAATAATATTTACAAATATACACTTTTCTAATATACCATTTTATAAGAATATTATTTATTATTATAACTGTCTAAAAAAGGCTTTTCATAAATGACATCATAAATTTATAAATTTTGATAGCTAAAAATAATTATATATATATTATCTTGAAACTATAAAAATAGGAAAAAAAATTCTAAAAATGTGTACGCTCGCACATATTCGTACTCGTCGAGCTATTACGAAAAATAAAATTTCTTACGCGACGTACAATACAAAATTTTAAATCAGTACCAAATTTAATAAAAAATAGTAGAAATTTAGGGGTTTTACAGTATCACATGATTATTGATCTCAGTCCATAATTCCTTGGGATTCTAACTTGCTATACCCTTGCCCTTCGCTCCCTTGAACCTGTGAACTGGTCCTCATCTCTACTTGGACCTATCTTGCTTGGCCATGTCATATTCGTGTTATCTACCTCTGATCCTTGTTTGATAGATATGATCCTATAGTTGGTCATGTCGATCACCTTATTTGATGAGATGTTATCTTATCTCCATCATTTGGGTTACATGATTATTTATCTTGGGTTCCGTACTCTCTACCGGTGTTTCGCCTTAGTTGATTTTCTGTTATCCCTTTTGTGCGTTGACTTCGTGTTGACTTAGTATCATTATCGTCCTCTTCAAGCGTTGGCTGGACTGCTGCGGAATGAGGATTTCATCTGGACTCTGAGATTGGATATTTCAGCAATTGTTGAGTGTCCAATGGGTATTCTTGAATCAATTCGGCTTCCTTGATTTCGGACAGTTCCGCACTCATGATTATCTATTGCAGATATTATTTTGATTATAGATATACTTTCTATGCATTATATTTTGATATGGATCCTTGGTTTGGAGTATTTTCCTAGAAAAGCTATCTTGTGGTTATTATTGAAGATATTTTTTTGGATGTGTGTTATGATTCACCTGGATTTTGGATTTTGATGGTTTTTTTGGACTCGTTATATTGTTAGAGATTTTATGATTTTAGTGATTCGGATGTTTGGGTTATGGATTTGATTCATTTTGGTTATTTGTCAGGAGTACCGAGTGACCCTAGTATACCTTGACGACGTGGTAACAAAAGTTGCAGCCGCACGATTATAGCGTCATGGTGAATCTTTTGCAGCCATTCCGGATGGCGTGGCATGGAATGACCATGGCACACATTTTTTGGATATTAGGAACTACGGTCATCGGTTTGAGACAAATATCCTGTATTTTATGATTTATGGGAATTTTTATGCAGTTGGAATTTTACGTTTTCGGACATTGTTTTCGATATTTTGTACTTGTTTTGACTTATGGAGTTATTTCGAGCAGGTGAGATTTCAATTTTTGAGATTTTTTGGTATTTTGAATTTACCCTGAGAGTTGAATTGTGTAGCTAGTCATTGTTTTTCTTGATGTTTTCATATCGAGATTTGTTAATTTCTTGATTGTATTACTTGATTTCTGTAAGGTGGGTAGAGTTTTCATGGCAGATATATATGTACTAGTTTTGAAAACCCTATTTTGATAATTTTAAAATTTCGAGGACTAAATTTTTGTAAGGTGGGTAGGATGTCAAATCCCTATTTTTGAAAATAGTATTTGATTGTATTTGTGTATTTGGAGGATTTTTGAAATTTGGGTATTGTTAAAATTTTATTGATATTTTCTTGAAGGTGAATTTTATTCACATTATTATCCTTGCCACTATTGTTACTATCATTTTATTATTATTATTATTATTCTTATTATTATTCCTATTATTATTATTATTATTATTATTATTATTCCTATACCTAACACTAACCCTAACCCATACTCTCCCTCACTCTACTCTCACAGCCGCCCCCTCCCATGCTCTCATCTCTCTCTATCCCCCACACGAACAACCGCTCACCCCCCACTCTTCTCTCTCCCCCTCTTCCGATCCCTCACTCTCCTCTTTCCTACTTTTTCAGTTCTCTCTCTCACTCCCTCTCAGCTCCCTCTCCCTCTCGATCTCCCTCTCCTCCTCTCCTTCGACGTCTGGCCCGGCCTGCTTCGCCATGGCGGCCCCCTTCCGCTAGTGCGACCACCACCATCTTCGCCGCGGCCACCGCCGGCCGCCACGACCACCGCCGCCATCATCATCGACATCTTCTTCACCACCACCATTTCCAGCCACTACTGCCTCCATCTCCACCGCAGCCGCCCCCTTCACCATGGCCGCCACCACCACTACTCCCACCGCCGCCCTCATCATCGTCGCCATCTTCTCCGGCCAGCGGGCGCAGCACCGCCACCACTTCCATCTCTTCCATCTCTCTCTGTCTCATCCTCCGTCCGGAGCCACCTCGACCTGGCCGAGCCCCGAGCTCCTTTGCCCCTCTCTGTGTACTCCTCCGCTTTCCTCTTTTGCTTTCCTGGCGACCATTGTCGTCGTCCCAGAACCAGAATACTGGAGAGCGGGGGCAGACATAGCCAGCTACGTATAACGGAATGGGATCCACACCGCTATACGGTCACGGCTGTCTAGATATGTGAGGGTTCACTACAATCCATCAGTCTCTTAAGGTCATAAAATAGCCTATTGTCTCAATCTCAACCAACTAATAATAATCACAAGATATCAGATCTCCAAATATACAATTGTAAGGCGTCCCAAATATTACATATCCAGATGATCATGAAGCTAGTCGTTACAAAATGTGAGGACTAGCAAGAGTTCAGTCATACATGATCAACCCTCGGGGCTTGTCAATCATGTTACAGCCCGTAGACAGACAGTAAGTAAGTACAATCGAGCTAACACTTGCTCGTCGGCTAAACGCCTCAAAAGAATAATTTACAATATTACAGTGGGAGAACAAAAGAAACCCACTCGATGCCCTGGTTACGCTTGGTGACCACCATCGGGCTGGAAAGCAGGAAGATCCTTTGGTGCTGCTCCGGTATCTGGCCATACAAAACCAGCTGGGTTAGACCCCAGAAAGAGCAAGTGCCACAAAGGAGGCTTCACTTAAGAACTAAAACCAACATATAAGAAAATAATAAGTAACACAGATTGAGGTTTGTGCACTACCAATGCACTTATCCCAATCAGAGAAAATAATTAAGTGAGGCATCATTGACATAAAAGAACTGGAGAATCATGCTAAATAAAATATAGCTGGACAATATATGAAGAGAAAACAAAGGTACTATTCCGGAAGCCAGGTTATAATCCTTAAACCAAACAAGGACCGAGATTGTAACCCTTCACCTGAACAGAACTTAGTCTCTGATCATTTATTACTCAAGGTGCCAATCATTAAGGTAAAAAGAGAGAGTACAATGATAAAAGTGACAATGAAGAGTGCAATACACTAGAGTGACAATAGAGTACAATCGTTATAATAACAATCTGGAGTGACAATCATTATAGTGACAATCTGGAGTGACAATCATTATAGTGACAATCTGGAGTGACAATCATTATAGTGACAATCTGGAGTGACAATCATTATAGTGACAATCTGGAGTGACAATCATTATAGTGACAATCTGGAGTGACAATCATTCAATCATTCTGGTATAATCTTTCAATCAATCACTTCTAGACAATACTATACTGGACTAGACTCCATCCAAGCAATCACGCCAATCATTGCCTACGGCTTTCTACATTAACTAACTAGGGTTATCACAATCCTAGTTACTAGCAAGATGCAATGAGATGCTCCAAGTAGTCACAGGCCCTGCAGCTATCCAGGTTATCCAGGCAATCATTATAGTGACAATTTAGAGAGTACAATGCATTAGAGTGACAATAGAGTTCAATCATTTAAGTGACAATGGCAGGTGCCCCACATAACAGTGGGCTGGAAATGTGCCCTACTCGTCGGCAGGCTACAAGTCCAAACATTTGCGGCCGGGATAACGGGATCGCCTGTAACTGGAGAACATCTCTTCATGTCTAATGAATTATACTAGTCATTAACCTTACTCCATTTCAGTAGGTACTCCTGACCGTGATACTCAGAAGTCCCCTCCTAGACATGATGCAAGACAGGACTGGATTATTTGTACAAGCACAATCGCCCACGGTGTCAGGATTAATTAAACAGATCATGTCATGTCAGGTAGCCGTCGCAACAGCTATTCAAGATATGTCAGGTCAGGTTATCATGCCAAGTATACTTTGTCAGGAGTGCGCCACGGCGGGCCACTATCATGTCATGTCAGGTTATTATGTCAGGAGTGCACCACTACGGGTCACTATCACGTCATGCTCAATTATCAATTCCAAACATATTAAGTAAATTCATGATTATCAAGTTCAGGACAAAAGGCGTAAGGATATAAAATGGACGTAAAATATCTAATAAAATATCAATATACAGGGCCATAGAAGATCCAGGATAATCAGGCTACGCTCAGGCAGCATACGCTCAGTCAGCATACGCTCAGGTCATACGCTCAGGTTATACGCTCACAAAAGGCAGCGTATGCACTCCATACGACTCCTCGTCACACAAGTCAGCGTATGTAAGCCATACGCTCACAAAAGGCAGCGTATGGGGTCCATACGACTCCTTGTCACACAAGTCAGCGTATGCAAGCCATACGCTCACAAAAGGCAGCGTATGCACTCCATACGACTCCTCATCAAGGTAGCGTATGAGATCCATACGCTTTCAAAAGGTAGCGTATGGGGACTGCGCTGCACTAAAGAGCACGCGCAACTCAGTGGCACAAGCTAAAAAGCTCGAGCACTGCTCACTGTCTTCTCTAAAATAGCGAGAACTCCATGGTTTGAACCTAAAACTTCAAAAGTCCATAACTTGGTCAAAATAAGTCCAAATCCAACTTTTCAAAGGTCAAAATTGGGTAGAATAAAATTCTCTACAGCATGGAACCCTCAAAACTTGAAAACAAAGAAGTTTGATAGATCAAAACCACCAAAATCTGAAAATAAGTAATTTCTAGATCTACAAAAATTAAAGCTTTAAAATAGAAAATGGCAAGTCCTAATGTGTCTTAGAAACATGAGGAGAAGCTAATGGAATAATAAAAATAGGTTCTCTTGTGGAAGCAAGTTGCACTTGCCTAGACCTCTCTCTTCTCTCTTTGGTAGGTGAAGGGAGTAAATAGAAGAAGAAGATGAATAATGAAGAGAGAGAATGAAGAGGGCTAATAAATATGAGTGGTGGTGGTAGGTAGGGGGTTCACCCCTTGGTTCATGATGAACCAAGAGCAATCCCAAACCGAACCAAGCCGAACCAACCCAGGAATAAACCAAGCCCAAATAAACTAATGAATCATTAAAAGTAATTAAACTATCAATGACAATAAAACCAAGCCAATGCAAAATAAACCAAGACAACTAACCATGAATAAATAAAATATGGGTCCAAAACATGTATACGTACACTAAATACGTATCACGAATTTGGGACATTACATCCTACCCACCTTAAAAGAATTCCGTCCTCGGAATTTAATCAAGAGGCTAGAGATGTAAGGAAAAGCTATTCTATCATAGGCAATCTACCACTACCAATCAATCATACAATCATTCATGCAAGCAAGGATTCGAAGCGTAAGGCATAAGGAAGATATTACACCTTACGAGTCAAACCAGCCGGGATGACCTAATCAGATATCATCCTCATGCACCCAAGTTTGACTCTCCCAAAGAGGGATGACTCTAAGCAACACGGACTGAACTGATAGTCTTGCGCTCGAGTCTCTCTCTTTGGTCAAACATAGACACGGGCCTATCCTCATACGAAAAGGTTGGTACCAATAACCAGTTTCGAATGACCTAGGATATGGCTCGGGTCCGGAATGTACCGTTGTAATTAGGATACATGAAATACGTCTTGTACCCCGCATAATGACGGTAGAAAAGCAAGATGAGAGGACACATATACCTCTCGGTCGATTCTGAACCTAAGCCTGGGCTAAGACAAACTGCCGGGTTCTGTTGCTGGAAAGTCTGGGCCTGAGTCGACAAGGGCCTCGGGAACGGGAATTGCTGTTGCTGGTGAACTGGAGCTGGTGCTGGTGCTGGTCCCCCAACCGAGGGACTAGATACTGTCGATGCTGAATCAACTCTGAAAGGGCAGGACCCCACCCTATGGTCCGGTGCTCCACACAATAAACACAATTCCAACGCCTTGCGACACTCTGCTACCACGTGTCCAGGCTTTCCACAATAAGAACAGCCCACGGCGAAAGACTGCGCTTGCTTCTGTTTCTGCGGAGAGTACGTCGGGGTCGAATGCTGAACCAATGTAACCGAATCCGTCCTTTGGGGAACTCCAATAGTCAAGGCCCTAGCTGCCGGGGCTGGGGCTGAAGATTGATTCATTTGACTATGGCACCGCTTTCGACCTCCGGTCCTGTCCACTATTCTCTGGGAGGTATACTCGTGCCTCCTTGCTGCTCGCAACACCGCATCATAGGTCTGATGCTCGAACTGTTCTACTGCCAATATAATCTCCAGGTGAAGTCCCTGTTGGAACCTCTGCGCTCTGTCAAACTCGGTTGCCACTAAGGTGGGAGCAAACCGACTGAGTCTGGAAAACTCGGCCGCATAACCGTCGACCGTCCTCCCCATCTGCTTAAGATTACTGAACCTGGTCTGCAAGTCATACCGAGCCACTGCATCATAATACTTGGTCTGGAACTTTTCGCTGAACACTGCCCAGGAGACAGGTGTTGCCAATCCCACTGCTTGTGTGGCCCACCAACTGCGGGCTAGATCCAATAACTGTAGACGCACCACAGCCACCTTCTCGTCTTTTGGAATCTTCGCGGCTTCGAGAATCACCTCTATATCCTGTAGCCAAGCATCGCCAGCAATGGCATCCTCGCTGCCATCGAAGAAGGGAGGGTTCAGGCGCTTGAAACTGTTGACCGCATTGTTCCTTCGAGGACCACTTCTATTTAGAGCATCTTCCACTGCCTGGTGCAAGGCATCGCCTCTACGATCTTGGAAAGCTAACAATGATCTGATGAGACCCACCAAAGTGCCATTATCAGGATCTGCAGGCTGGACTGGCTGAACTGGCGGCTCTCCTCCAGTAGGTACGACTCGGGAGGCTGCTTCTGAGTGCTGGGCCTGATCTTCTGGTTGCTGCTGGTCCACGGGAGGTAATCCGCCTTGCTGATCAGCAGGTCCAGGTTCAATGCCGCTGAAGAAGATGACATAGAAACAATAAGGAAGGACCAGGACAGATCAACGATTATAAGCATGTGATCAGGACAGGAATCCAGGGATTCAGAAGATACGAACAGAGATCAAGGACGAATACTGATTGAGACATCTATTCGGTAAGCCCTCACATATCTTGATTTACAGACCTGCATGGGCTACCACTTAAACCATATCACGCCCCAAAACCAGAATACTGGAGAGCGGGGGCAGACATAGCCAGCTACGTATAACGGAATGGGATCCATACCGCTATACGGTCACGGCTATCTAGATATGTGAGGGTTCACTACAATCCATCAATCTCTTAAGGTCATAAAATAGCCGATTGTCTCAATCTCAACCAACTAATAATAATCACAAGATATCATATCTCCAAATATACAATTGTAAGGCGTCCCAAACATTACATATCCAGATGATCATGAAGCTAGTCGTTACAAAATGTGAGGACTAGCAAGAGTTCAGTCATACATGATCAACCCCCGGGGCTTGTCAATCATGTTACAGCCCGTAGGCAGACAGTAAGTAAGTACAATCGAGCTAACACTTGCTCGTCGGCTAAACGCCTCAAAAGAATAATTTACAATATTACAGTGGGAGAACAAAAGAAACCCACTCGATGCCCTGGTTACGCCTGGTGACCACCATCGGGCTGGAAAGCAGGGAGATCCTTTGGTGCTGCTCCGGTATCTGGCCATACAAAACCAGCTGGGTCAGACCCCAGAAAGAGCAAGTGCCACAAAGGAGGCTTCACTTAAGAACTAAAACCAACAAATCATTAGCATTCAACATGTAAGAAAATAATAAGTAACACAGATTGAGGTTTATGCACTACCAATGCACTTATCCCAATCAGAGAAAATAATTAAGTGAGGCATCATTGACATAAAAGAACTGGAGAATCATGCTAAATAAAATATAGCTGGACAATATATGAAGAGAAAACGAAGGTACTATTCTGGAAGCCAGGTTACAATCCTTAAACCAAACAAGGACCGAGATTGTAACCCTTCACCTGAACAGAACTTAGTCTCTGATCATTTATTGCTCAAGGTGCCAATCATTAAGGTAAAAAGAGAGAGTACAATGATAAAAGTGACAATGAAGAGTGCAATACACTAGAGTGACAATAGAGTACAATCGTTATAATAACAATCTGGAGTGACAATCATTATAGTGACAATCTGGAGTGACAATCATTATAGTGACAATCTGGAGTGACAATCATTATAGTGACAATTTGGAGTGACAATCATTATAGTGACAATCTGGAGTGACAATCATTATAGTGACAATCTGGAGTGACAATCATTCAATCATTCTGGTATAATCTTTCAATCAATCACTTCTAGACAATACTATACTGGACTAGACTCCATCCAAGCAATCACGGCCAATCATTGCCTACGGCTTTCTACATTAACTAACTAGGGTTATCACAATCCTAGTTACTAGCAAGATGCAATGAGATGCTCCAAGTAGTCACAGGCCATGCAGCTATCCAGGTTATCCAGGCAATCATTATAGTGACAATTTAGAGAGTACAATGCATTAGAGTGACAATAGAGTTCAATCATTTAAGTGACAATGGCAGGTGCCCCACATAACAGTGGGCTGGAAATGTGCCCTACTCGTCGGCAGGCTACAAGTCCAAACATTTACGGCCGGGATAACGGGATCGCCTGTAACTGGAGAACATCTCTTCATGTCTAATGAATTATACTAGTCATTAACCTTAGTCCATTTCAGTAGGTACTCCTGACCGTGGTACTCAGGAGTCCTCTCCTAGACATGATGTAAGACAGGACTGCATTATTTGTACAAGCACAATCGCCCACGGTGTCAGGATTAATTAAACAGATCATGTCATGTCAGGTAGCCGTCGCAACAGCTATTCAAGATATGTCAGGTCAGGTTATCATGCCAAGTATACTTTGTCAGGAGTGCGCCACGGCGGGCCACTATCATGTCATGTCAGGTTATTATGTCAGGAGTGCACCACTACGGGTCACTATCACGTCATGCTCAATTATCAATTCCAAACATATTAAGTAAATTCATGATTATCAAGTTCAGGACAAAAGGCGTAAGGATATAAAATGGACGTAAAATATCTAATAAAATATCAATATACAGGGCCATAGAAGATCCAGGATAATCAGGCTACGCTCAGGCAGCATACGCTCAGTCAGCATACGCTCAGGTCATACGCTCAGGTTATACGCTCGCAAAAGGCAGCGTATGCACTCCATACGACTCCTCGTCACACAAGTCAGCGTATGCAAGCCATACGCTCACAAAAGGCAGCGTATGGGGTCCATACGACTCCTTGTCACACAAGTCAGCGTATGCAAGCCATACGCTCACAAAAGGCAGCGTATGGGGTCCATACGACTCCTTGTCACACAAGTCAGCGTATGCAAGCCATACGCTCACAAAAGGCAGCGTATGCACTCCATACGACTCCTCATCAAGGTAGCGTATGAGATCCATACGCTTCCAAAAGACAGCGTATGGGGACTGCGGTGCACTAAAGAGCGCGCACAACTCAGTGGCATAAGCTAAAAAGCTCGAGCACTGCTCACTGTCTTCTCCAAAACAGCGAGAACTCCATGGTTTGAACCTAAAACTTCAAAAGTCCATAACTTGGTCAAAATAAGTCTAAATCCAACTTTTCAAAGGTCAAAATTGGGTAGAATAAAATTTTCTACAGTATGGAACCCTCAAAACTTGAAAACAAAGAAGTTTGATAGATCAAAACCACCAAAATCCGAAAATAAGCAATTTCTAGATCTACAAAAATTAAAGCTTTAAAATAGAAAATGGCAAGTTCTAATGTGTCTTAGAAACATGAGAAGAAGCTAATGGAACAATAAAAATGGGTTATCTTGTGGAAGCAAGTTGCACTTGCCTAGACCTCTCTCTTCTCTCTTTGGTAGGTGAAGGGAGTAAATGGAAGAAGAAGATGAATAATGAAGAGAGAGAATGAAGAGGGCTAATGAATATGAGTGGTGGTGGTAGGTAGGGGGTTCACCCCTTAGTTCATGATGAACCAAGAGCAATCCCAAACCGAACCAAGCAGAACCAACCCAGGAATAAACCAAGCCCAAATAAACCAATGAATCATTAAAAGTAATTAAACTATCAATGACAATAAAACCAAGCCAATGCAAAATAAACCAAGACAACTAACCATGAATAAATAAAATATGGGTCCAAAACACGTATACGTACACTAAATACGTATCACGAATTTGGGACATTACATAGCCCCATTCTATCCTCCGTGCTTTCTGTTATTATTTTATTATTTAATTCAAATGATTGTTTATTATGTGTTTCGAGAACCTCGATTGGCGTGCAAGCTTGGATCATGATTGCCGAAGACTTGCTTACCTAGCCGAGCCCTCTAGGCAAGTATCCCTTGCTCATCGACGGCTCTTGCCATCTCTCCTGGATTTTATTGTATTTAATTAGTTTGTATTTGCAAATTGTATAACAATGATTAGTGTAGCCTAGTAGTAGAACTGTCATGATGATAACTTAGGATAGCTTGGTCCGATACCGGGATAGACCGTATCGGACAACTCGGATGGGTCATCCACACCTCCGATTACACGAGCACGACTCACTTGTACGGATTGTCCCCGTATGTCCCGTGTCCGACTCGCGGTCGGATAATGGCTCTGGCTAACTATTCATATGGATGTGATTGTGCTTGGGTTAGAACTATAGACATGAGCTGTGATGCACCCTACAAGGCGATTTCTTGTTATATGTGTTGTCTTGGCGCCCAGTACGCATCGTAGTGCTGCTAGAGGCTGGGACTTAGTGGTCTCGGGTTCGATTGGTTTCCAGCACGCATCATAGTGCTGCTGGAGGCCGAGACTTAGTGTTCTCGACTATCGATTTATTCCCATTACGTATCGTAGTGCTGCTGGTAGCTGAGACTTAGTGTTCTCAGCCTGTGATTCTGCGATTCTGCGGCGGGTTGCGCCGAGTGGTTTTAGCCCCAATTCGTAGGGTGCTCCCGTCCAGATTACAAAGGAGACTCTGCCGAATTTTTTTTCAGAATTTCCGATCGAGAATTTGGTTCGAAGGATTGGGCAGAACCATTCCTTTGGTTTGCTGACTGGGCTCGTGCGTGTTCACCTTGGCATAGTTTACCTGATCCCATTGCCTACTAGGTAGACTCCCGACTAGATTGGTCGTCGAGCGTCTTGACCTGTCTTGTCCGTCGGATAGCGTAAGGAGAGCGGTTCTACTCGGGAGACGGTCTGCAACCATGGTCCTTGTTTGGTTTAAGAGTTGTGGATCTGCTCCAGAGTGGTTCACGCAATCCTTGCCACTTTTTCGGCGGCATTTAATTATATTCTTGTCCCATGATTATTCATTCTAGGAGTTGTCCTAGTATAGCCAGATTGGGCTGATAGTTGTCCTATGTATCGAGATTTGTGATTTGGGATATGTCTGAGGATTGATTATTATGGAGAGTATGATCTCGAGAGTATTGATTGATAGACTCACGTGGACTCTTGGATAGTATTGCAATTTCTTTTGATGATGCTCTAATTCGATCGGACATGATTATGTAGATTCTTGGATTCTGAGGATCGCGAATATTTTGCGAAACAAGGAGAATATCGAGGATATTATTATATGATTTTTATTCGACTTTCCAAGTGCCCAAAACCTGGTACCTTTGTGTATTCCGGTAGTTGGGGAACCTGGTTTGATTGCTATGTCTTGGTAGTTGAGGGGCTCGTTTTCTAGTGGCTTGTGATCATCGACTTGGAGGATTCTTGTGAGCCAGAGGGCCTAGCATTGCTTATAGTGATTGGCTTGGTATTTGGTTATTGACCTTCCTGACATGATATTGATTCCATCGTAGAGGGGTGACTCTTGATAGATTAATCTGGTGGATAGACCGACTGGATGATTGGAGCTCTAGGCTCCCATATATGCTTGAGATGTTATTATAGTATAGGTTCTAATCTTATACATGACCTGATATCCGTGCCACGATGTGGGCAGATGATTTCATGTGACTGCTAGATTTGTCCTTGTTCTTGACATTACTACTTGTATCCGTGCTATAAGTCCAGTTACCCTTTAAGGTACTGGCCCTGACCTTGCACTGCGGTGCCCCTTGTCTACTGGCACCTTGAGGTGCTACTTCCATAATTATATGGCATTGCGATGCCATCTTGATATTCTAGCTATATTATATGATTACCTACACGGGTACCTTGGTAGTTGGCCTTTAGTCTTAGCGTGGTCAGGATTGCTTGCTTGCTTGTTGCATAACACTAAGGATGAATCACAACTAGGACTACAGGTGCCGTGGTTGATTCTTACTTAGCTTTCTCGTACTGAGGTACGACATCTAGGAGGGTGATCATGTGACCACGGCATGTGATCCCGGATAACTATATGGATAATCTAGGTAACTTAAACTGGTAGAAGCATTTGGGAAGAACGAAATCCCGAGTTCGTACATTACCAGCCTTATCTCAGACATTAGTCATGACCTGCAGGCTGGCCGCCACGGATATTATTACCATTCGAAGTAGTGGATGGCACTATCCTGCTACTTTATGTACTATACATTATATACATGGTATGCTCGGCACGGTAGCCATACGAGGGACCGGTGGTGACATGCAGAGCCTGGTGGTCTTACGAGGGACCGGTGCTCATCTAGTCTTGATATACTTGGCCCCGCTAGCCCTACTGGGATGACCTGATTTGAGGATTCCTATATTGCATTGTTGGGGTAACCCAACCTCCACATAGAGAGTCGTAGGCATTTTGAGTGGCCGCTTATTCACCTAAATTGTATGGCTTGTTGCTTGCTAGGCTGGCTGGCACGTAACGCTGTCCCAGCGTGGTAATTCATTCCCTTATTCTTGTTTGATGTAGGGATGGGTTACTGTTCCGATAAAAGACTACGATTTCCAGTTGGCGATGCAAGCATTAGTGGATGTTAGGATGACTGTGATGATTATTGGTTACTTACGTATTAGTAGTTGGATTGCTGCCATATATTCTGTAATCGTGCGTTGGTATCACACGATCCTTTACCCTCCTTACTGTTGTTCATACGTGTCATTCCTGTTATATATCATATCATGCTGGTTTTCTTCGCCCGTCCTTGAGCCTTCCTTTCTGGTGCTTGCTACGGTTGGCCTGACCAACCCTGGATTATTCCCAGATTGCTTGTGACCGACCCTGTGGATCTTCCAGACTCGACTTGGAGGACGTGCTTCAGTTCCTGATCATGAGGGAACTGTGTGGGAAGGTATTCTTGTCTACATTATTTCTTATTGTAGGCCCTCTGATTATCATATGAGTATTTCCTACTTTTCATATGATTATCTCTCTTGTAGTTATTTTATTGATTATTACCTGTGGATATGAGATCGGATTTAGGCCATAGGTTAATTGCATGCTAGGATACCCAGCAAGACTTGACAGCCGTCATCTTCGTATAGCGTATTCGTACCCTATACGGTGTAGCTGGTCGACGTCCGTCCCCGTATTTCGGTACCGGGGCATGATATAGGGACATCGGCAGTAGCAGTTACCAGGCACCGGCAAAGAGGGCGCAGATTCAGACTCAGACGAGGCCATCCCAGCCGACAGCAGTTCAATATCGTCCTGCCAAAGTTCCAGCAGTTCAGCATCAGAGACAGCAGGGAGTCACTTGCACATACTGTCATCAGCCAGGACACCACGTAGAGGTCTGTCGCAAGAGGCTCGGACTCTGTCTATTCTGTGGGTCAGATGCACATCAGATGAGAGACTTCCAGCAGGCCACAGCCAGACTAGCAGGAGGACCACCACCTGCACTACCCAGAGCACTGCCTGCTGCACCCTAGAAAGGAGGACCAGCTCTACCACCTCAGTAGCAGAGATTTGTACAGCACCAGCAGCAGCAGAGGGGAGGACCACAGCGGGGACGTGCTTACATCATGGCCGCAGTTGAGGAGAAGGAGGCAGCTCCAGATGTTATCACAGGTTCTATTATCATATATTTATTTTCTGCCATTACATTGTTTGATTTTGGAGCCACACATAGCTTTGTATCATATGAGTTTTTGCATAGACACGACTTCACACCCAAGCCCACTAGGAGGAACTGTCGGATTATGACAGGAGGAGGGATAGTGCCAGTTAGTGAGATGGTGGATTGCCCTATCACGATAGCTTGGAGGGAGCTTAGGGCTCGACTTTTAGTGATGCCATTGCCCTGATTTGATGTAGTCCTCGGCATCGACTGGATGAGCAAGCAGTTTGCTGTAATATACTGCCATGAAGGGAAGGTTACTTTCAGCCCGCCTGGAGTTTCGTCGTTCGAGGTCAGAAGACGGATCGCAGAGAGGCCAGAGGGAGTCTACTTCGGAGCAGTTGTAGAAGCCTAAGAGTTTTCGCATTCGCTTATTGCAGAGTTTCTCGACGTCTTCCTCCGAGGAGTTGCCAGGATTGGCACCAGATCGAGATGTAGAGTTCAGCATTGACTTAGTGCCCGGATCAGCGTCGAAGTTCCAGCATTGCTACAAGATCAACCCGAAGGAAGCTGCAGAGTTGAAGGCCCAGATTGATGAGTTGGAAGGTAAGGGTTTTATTCGGTCCAGTGCTTCACCCTGGGGAGCACCGGTACACTTCGTGTCGAAGAAGGATGGGACTGTGAGGATGTGTATCGATTACTGTGCACTCAATAACATCACCATCAAGAATAAATACCCGTTGTCGCGAATTGATGAGCTGTTTGATCAGCTGAGTGGGGCGAAGGTCTTTTCCAAGATTAACCTTCGGTCGGGATATCATCAAATGAAGGTTCAGGAGCAGCATATTACAAAGACAGCTTTCAATACTCGTTACGGCCAGTATAAATTTTTGGTAATGTCGTTCGGACTCACCAATGCCCCAGCAGTGTTTATAAGCTTGATGAATAAAGTTTTTCACAAGTATTTGGACAAGTTTGTCATAGTCTTCATTGACGACATCTTGATATATTCGAAGACCAAGGAGGAGCATGTAGAGCACCTGCGGATTGTGTTGGAGATTCTGCGGAAGAAAAAGTTATACGGAAAACTCTCGAAGTACGAGTTCTTCTTGGACAGAGTGGAGTTCTTGGGGCATGTGGTGACTAGAGAGGGGATTTCTGTAGATCCCAAGAAGATTGAAGCTGTGGAAGCTTAGGTACCTCCTAAGTCAGTAGCAGAGATTCGTAGTTTCCTGGGGCTAGCAGGTTATATACTACCGGAAGTTTGTGAAAGATTTTTCCAAGATAGCAGAGCCAATGACGACGCTTACGCGGAAGGACGAAGAGTTCATCTAGAGCGATGCCTGTCAGTCAGCATTTGAAAAATTAAAGAGAAGACTCATGACAGCACCAGTTTTATCTTTGCCATCCGGATCAGGAGGATTCGTCATCTACAGCGATACATCAGGGAAGGGCTTGGGATGTGAGCTTAAGCAGGAAAAAAAGAGTTATTTCTTATGCTTCTAGACAGTTGAGGCCTCATGAGAAGAATTACCCTACACATGACTTAGAGCTTGCAGTAGTCATTTTTGTCTTAAAACTGTGGAAGCATTACTTGTATGGAGAGAGAGAGTGGACATCTTCACGGACCACAAAAGCCTGAAGTATGTTTTTACTCAGAAGGAGCTGAATATGAGGCAGCGCAGATGGCTGGAAATCATGAAGGATTTCGACATCAATCTGTAATACCACCCTGAGAAGGCGAATGTGGTAGCAGATGCTCTCAGTCGATATCCTATTGCTATGTTTCTCACTATGGATCGGCATCTTCTAGATGATCTCGAGAGCCTGGGGATCGAGATTATTCTTCCAGGAGTTGGAGGGCAGTTGATGCACATGCAGATACAGTTAGGACTGATAGAGAAGATCAAGGAGGCCCAGTTTTTAGATGAAGGACTCCAATGTCTCAGAGGCCAGCAGAGGCATGATTGCTCGACGACTTCACCATTGCAGCGGATGGATCCCTAAGGCACGAAAACCAGTTGTGTGTGCCCAAGGATTTACGGGAGAAGGTTATGCAGGAGGCCCACCAGTCGCACTATTCTATTCATTCTGGATCTACCAAGATGTATAAGGATCTGCGGGAGTATGTTTGGTGGTATGGGATAAAATGAGAGGTTGCTAGATTTGTTTCCAGATGCCTTGTGTGCCAGCAAGTCAAGGCAGAGCGCCAGAGACCAGCGGGATTACTCCAGCCTTTACCTATTTCGGAGTGGAAGTGGGAACACATCACCATGGACTTCGTCTCTGGTTTCCTGCGTACACCCGGTGGCAAGGATGTTATTTGGGTTATGTGGACAGACTGATGAAATCCACTCACTTTATTCCGTTCAAGTTAGGGCTGTCGACCGAGAAGCTTACAGACCTCTACATGCGACAGATTGTGCGAATTCACGGAGTTCCCATGAGCATCATTTCAGACAGGGATGGCCGTTTCACATCACACTTCTGGAGGAGTCTACAACTGAGCTTGGGTTCACAGTTGAAGTTCAGTACCGCCTATCATCCACAGACAGACGGGCAGTCCGAGAGGACCATTCAGACACATGAGGATATGCTGCGGGTTTACGCACTCGACTTCGATGGTTCGTGGAAGGACCACTTGCATCTTGTGGAGTTTGCCTATAACAATAGTTATCAGGCTAGCATCGAGATGACACCGTTCGAGGCACTGTATGGACGGAGATGTCGCACACCTCTATCTTGGGACGACATTGGCGAAAGGGCTTTGCTTGGGCCAAAGATGGTGGTAGATTCGGCCGAGAAGATCAGATTGATCAGGGAGCATCTCAGAGTTGCACAGGGTCGGTAGAAACACTGGGCAGACAGTAGCAGACTGCCACTGGAGTTCGCAGTTGGGGATAGAGTGTTCCTGAAGATCTCGTCGACCAGGGGCATCATTCGTTTCGGCAGAGGCGGGAAGCTCAGTCCGAGGTACATCGGGCCCTTCGATATGACGGCACGGATTGGCGAGGTAGCATATCGACTTGCACTTCCTGCCAGCTTGGATGGGGTACACGACGTTTTCCATGTGTCCCAGCTTCGACGCTACATTCTGGATCCGAGCCATGTGGTGGACTACTCAGAGCTAGAGGTGGGTCCGAGCTTGACCTACGAGGAGCAGCCAGTGGAGATCCTTGATCGGAGGAAGAAGCAATTACGGAATCAGACTATTCCACTTGTCCGAGTCATGTGGAGACACCACTCTCCGAAAGAGTCCACGTGGGAGCGCGAGGATGAGATGCGAGAGCGCTATCCTAGTTTATTTACTTGATTGTATTTCTGTGTTTTGAAATTTTCATTTTTCAATAAATGTTTTGTGGTGTTTGGAAACAATTTTTGAGTATTTTCTGAATTTCGAGGACGAAATTTTTCAAGGAGGGAAGATTTATAACTCCACCTCTCAAAATTTTATAACAATTCATATAAACTCTTAAATCATTTTCCTTGAATTTATTTCTTAAACTTATTATATTTTTTTCCTTTCTTTCTCAGCCATTTAGATAGGCTCTTTTCAATTTGATTAAGTGGGCTACCTGGATTAACAGTAACCACTTATAAGCCCATTTAGAAAGCCTAGTAAATGGTCATGTATTTAGTACACATTATTTTTTCATTTTCGTTGAGAAGAACCACTCCTCCTTCTTCAATGGCCAAGACAGTAGAGCCATGTGCTCTGTAACGAACTCTCCCCCTCTATTTTTCCCTCCAATTTTCCTTCTCTTTCAAATTTCCCAGCTGCCTATTTAAATGGCCAAATCTTCATTCCTGATTGTATCATTTTTTTCCCCAATTCCAAACCTCTCCAAGCTCTGGTCAGAAATGGAGTGAATTGCAAAAGCTCCTGGACGACGACGACGACGATGACATCCTCGGTGGGATAGAAGTGGTTCAACCCAGCAGCATCAATCCTTCTTCGAGTTGCGGATTAGTAAGTACTGAGCCTTTGAAGAAGATCTACTGTCGTTTGGTTCTCCTCCTGATTTTGTATTTGTAGATCTAACTTGAGATTGATCGATTTTTCCTCTTAAGATTGTCCGTGAAGTTGAATTGATTCATGGCTTGATCTACTCTTGGTTTGATCGTTCGATCAAATTGTAGAGGTAAGGAATTATTTAGTATAGAATTGATTTCAATTTGTGTTTTCTTTCTTTGATTTTGCTCTCAATTTCTTGCATTGAGATGTAGATCAGATTGGGAGGTTGAATTGATTGATCTAAAGGAATTAGGGATCATTCGATCATCAGATCTAATTCTGGATTCAGGGGTGAGTGCTCAGTCCAAATCCTGTTGTTTTTAACAACCTTGTGTCCTTGTGACGAATTATCTCTGGTTTATGGGTTTGGTTCAGGGATCATTTGACACAGGGGTCATGTCCAGCTCTGTAGTTTGTGCTGTTAAGTATCAACTCAAGTCCACGCTCAGGTATCCCTAATTTCTTTAATTAATTAATTAATCATTCAGGATTATCTTAGTTGAGTTATCATATAATGTTGAATCTGAGTATTCATATACGTATCAGGAAATTAATATCGATCTCTGGTATTTTAACTTGGAATATTAAGTTCTGATTATATGATAGTGGATCTCTGTTTTCTTTTTGCTTATGAACTGGAAACCTGAGAATAGGATTATGGGTTGTATCCAACATTTTAGATGTATGTATCTAGGAGTATATCAAGGTTGATATATGCAGTATTAGTGTTTAGTTTGCATACTTTGGACCTATGTATCGATACAAATTGGGCTGTGACTCGTTTTGAGTGAGATTATCACTATGAGGACTGATACTATCACAGAGAGATTCTCCCTAACTTAATTTCCTATTAGTTATCTTCTCAAGATGAGTAGGAATAGCCAGTTGTAATGGATGAGGTTATTTCATTCACGGCATTTTGGTATCAGTTTCAACTCTTAACAGAGTTGTTCCAGTTTTATTGCTTACCATGTTTAGATAAGTTAGCAGTGGGTACTGTTTACTGAACTGAGAGTGTTTAGAAGGTGTTAACCTAAAAATTAGAAATTGTATCAGCTATAGCCTAAATTCAGTAGATAGGTTGGATACCAGTTCCTTGTGAGCAAAAATCTGATGCTTACCTCGATTTAGCTCCAGTACTAGGTAGCAGGGCTTTTACCTACAAAAGTTGTATGGATAACTTGAGAGGACTGTCTAATTAGGAACCTGAGTATGTTGCCTCGAATAGATTCTTGAATACCAGTAGACCATTACCTGATGTGTAGGATCAGTAAGTGTTACCTGAAATAGAGGAGGGGGATTGGCTATCTGGGTTCACATCTGGAATTATAACACACAGGTTTAGCCAATATCCGGTTAGACTGAATGTTCAATATTAAGCAGGAACTATTGTTCGACTGTTGGCTAGGAAAGCTGAATTTAGTAAGTTTCTTACAAAGTTGTGTTGATATTTTAGACTACAACTGATTGCAAATCTGTAACCATCCTAGTATCTTTGAGTATTGTTTAGAGAGTACGGTTGGTTTCAATAGAGAATTTGAAAGCTAAGTTCCATGTCTGAATACAGTTGGTATCAGTACATCAAACTGGATTAATTTGGATCAGTGTCCTGTAAGAGGACTTGTACCTTGGGCCTATCAATATCCTGATTAGCTTAATATCTGTAGTGACTAGGTGACTAAGTGTAGCACCCAGTTTTCCAAATAAGGGTAATTTTAAAATTTCGTGTTTATAATTATTTTAATAATGATATTTAATTCATGATATAATTTTTGGTGATTTTAAATTATTTTAAAATTATTTAAATCAATGACTTGTGGTTTTGACGTTTTGCTAGTGAAACCCTAGAGACTGTTTGACCTAGAGCCTAACCATGTGATTATGATATTTTAATGTCATTTTTGGCCTAAGGATATTTTTGCATTTGACCTCTTTGAATTATTTTGATATTATTTTATTATTTATGATATTGTTTTGGGGTTATTTGAGTCGGGTTCGAATTTCAACTCAATCCGACTTGAAACGGGGACCCGGGGGTAGTTTGACTCTAGTGGGACCCACACACTAGTTAGGCATGGCCCACATGATATTAATTTTAGTCCACATGATAGAAATATTTTAGTTAGAGGTTAGACTAATTATTATGGATAAGGTTAGTGTGATTAGAGACTTTAGAATGACTAATTTAGCCCCAACCAATTAGCCCTTTCCTAATACTCATAGAATAGGTTAGTAGAGGCTTTTGGACTTTTTCTAATAGGACAAAACCATCTTTATGGCCAGCCATAATAAGGATAGGGTTGAGCCTCCCATTTGTCATTATCTATCTATTTTTCTCTCTCTTGTTCTTCCCCAAATTCCTAGAGAGCAATCCCTAGCAATTTCTCCACCAAATCCTTCCATTTCACCACCAAATCTTTTTCTTTCCTTCTCCATTCTAGCCAAGGAGGAAGCTACCCAAGTTTGGGAGGATTCGAAGCTCGTTCGTGTCCTTTTGGAATCTCTACGTGTCGGTGTCGCTTCGGGAAGATTTTTCTTCGATTCGATCTACCGGAGGTATAAATCTCTTCTCTTTTTCATTTTCTCATGCATATAGGTCTATTTTGAACCCATAGGAATGACCCCCATGGTTGTATCTCCATTTGTGTCCATTTTGTGTCCATTTGGAGGTCATAGGAGTGTCCTTTGTGTTGTGGATGTGTTCATGTTACATATAGATTTATATATATATTATGTAATGAGAGTGTATCTATATTTATATATGTAATAAATGGTTCATGATGATTATATAATCAAGTTTGTGAGTGTGGTTCCTCATATTATTATTGCTATTATTGTTGTGGATAATTAGGATATATATTGTGTATTCTTTTGGCTCAAACTATCTAAATCCGTCATGATTTTTATCCACGTTTTTAATTTCAGCCCTAAATTAGAAATATCATAACTTCTAGCTCAAAGCTCGGTTTAATATCCTGTTTTTTTAAAAGAAGCGTATTGAAGTTAGATTTCCAAAAACATGTATTAATAGGCCTAATTCTTTCTGTAACTTTCTGGAGAATTATTTGAGTGTCAGCTATACGAAAGACAAACGCGTTCTCGGTGTTTTCGCGATTCCGGGAGTTTTCGGAAACGAAAATGTAATCCGTTTGAAGTTTCGGAAAGCTAACACATAGATCTATAACATACTTTAATCCTAAATTTTAATTCATGTTGAGATGGTACAGTATTGATTATTAGTAGGAGTTACTATTCGGCATATGCATTTTGTGTACCCTTGTGTGTAATATAATGTTCTATTTGATTTTAACCCATGTTAATGTATATACATATGTAATTAAATAGAGAATATAAGCAGAGTAAATTGTTAAATAAATGATGTATGAGGTGTAAGTATCCTATCTAATGTAAGCATGTATAAGTATGGCTTGTAATGAATATGTAGGTTCCATAGTATGTAATGTATGGTGCATATAGTGGTACAAGAGAATAAATAAATGATGAATGAATGTAAGCATGAATGTAATGTAATAATAGATAATGTATGCAATATACAAGTTAATGAGATATAATGTTCTATGTTAACACAAATTCTATATTACCTCATGTACCCCCTTACACTATGTTGACACTATCACACTTGACACATTGTTCACTTACACTTTGACACTCTTTGATATGTATACACTATGTATGCCCATTTAACCCTCACTTATCCCTTTTCTATGTTCACATACACACACATAGCCTCTTAAATAAGTATTTATGAATATAGTTAACTTAGCTATGTATGTATATTATATATATGTTAGCATATTGTGTTGTAATATATAAGTTTATATAACCATTTGAAATGCTATGATTATGACCTAATGTTGAATACCAATATATGCATGTGTATATGTGTAGACATATATAGCTTAAAGTAATAGATTACCTAGTGTATATCCAATGTGAATTATTGCCTATTTGAGTATTAAATAATGTATGCTATATAGAGTTGGGTGTATATTGGCTTGTATAGCCTTGTATTGATGTGTGCTTGCTAGGATAGTCTTGGTTAGGCCTAGTAAGACTTGCTGGGTTAGGACATGACCTAGTTTGACCTAGTTTGACTAGTACAGTTGACCAGAGTTGACCAAGGGTTGACTTTGGCATAGTTTGACCTAGATTCATGTAGAATGCATTGTAGTGCTTTATATTACCCTTCTGGACATGTTATGACTTATGCTGTTCTAATTATGAGCCAGATACCTCTCCTCGGACAGTATCTTTACCTTGGACATTCAGATATCAGGCGAGTACATTCTCTGATCTTTTCATACTTACCTGGATTATTTTCTTGCTGTAGATTACTCTACTTGATGCTGACACGTATCTTCACGGATTAGTACTATATGGATCCTTTCCTGAGATGTTCCCTCTACGGGTGCATCGGGTATTTCATATTCATGTACTTTATCATGTGCATCAGGTCCTCCTTGTACTCGTACTAGTTCATGTTTTTACATGTTCTCATGTGCTTCATGTGCTTCATGTGCTTTCATGTGCTTTTATGTGCTTATCATGCCTCATGTACTACTCATTACATGAGTTCACGTATCTTAGCTGTATTCATGTGCTTATAACATAACTTGAACGGATCCTTGTGTATTAATTGGGACGGGGTGAGTAGAATTGGTTATGTGATCACTATCCCCAGTAGCTGTATTCATGTGCCTCCTTGTATTCATGTGCCCCCTGTTTACATAACCATTGTGCTCTAAATCACGTAGCCACTTACAGTCTACTATCATGTATTACTTTCAGTTACAAAATATCTCCTGTTTACTCGTACTTCCTATTCAGCACTTCATGTATTTTACTCTATTGCATGATTTATACTCCTAACCTGCTATGAACTGTTTGAGAGATATATGCTCGTTTCCGTCCTGACTGGACCTGTTGAAAATTTTACAGATAGCTTGGAGGTTGCCTGCTAGCCTAGAGGAGACACAGTAGAGGTTGTATAGATAGCTAGGGTTTTGCTTATAGTTTATTTTTAATTGTCTGGAGTTGTATTTACTATATAGATTTAATGTATTTGAGCTTTGAGATATATTTCTGGATTTGTGTATCTTAGACACTTAGATTTCTCTCTGTTGTACCTCTTTTGGATTTCATGTTTTATCTATCTTCCTTTATGCTCTACCTTAGATGTGATTGAGTTTACATTCTGCTATGTCACCCCCATTCGGGAGTATAAACTGTTTAGTCTTATACTGTTAGATGCATTGAGACCTAGGACAGCGTTCTACCGCCGACACTGCGGCGTAGGCTGGGCGTTGTTACGTTCTCGTGCCCTAACTCTAGGGTGCGGGTCGTGACACGTTTTTAGTGGTGGCCCATGCAGGTCGAGATTCGTATTATGTGATTTCGTAGTAGCGCAATGACTTAGTTGTACTACTACGAGCCTGCTATAGGATATATAAATTAAGATGTTAGGATGAGAGGATACTCAATCACTGTTAGGATTTCTTGAGAGATTCCTGGGATGACCCTTGAGAATCTCATTTGAATTCTGATTTAAACTCCTTTTCCTTTTTTTGATTCACCTTTTTCCTTGATTTGAATTTGATTTTGTGGATTCATTGTAGAACTTTGAATCCTGGTATTAGTTGATGATTTTGATAAATTTTGTAGTTGTTGATTTAATTTTGTATTTAGATTAATATTTTTAAATCCAAGGTACTCAATCACACTTAGGATTCTTTGAAAGATTTCTGGGACGACCCCTGAGAAACTCATTTTGAACTTCAATTGGAATTCCTTTTCCTCTTGTTTGGATTCACCCTTATTCCTTGCTATTGAATTTAAGCTTGATAGGTTCCTCTCGTTTGAACCGATGATAAGGAACATACTTCATTATTCTTTCTCGCCATTATTCCCTTGAATTCTTATTTACCTCTTATCTTAAACTCTGTCTCATTACATTAATTACCCATATCTTGTCATCCCTACCAGATGTACTTAGAAACCCTTGAATCTTCGTATCTTTTGCATGGGGAAGGCTAAGGAAGTGACGTAAATTATGTAGCTCAGAGAAGACGTAACTGGTTATTTATTATGATCTAAAGGAAATCAAATGTGGATGTTCCATATGGAAACTTGAGATATAAATGTGGTAAAGGTCTCGAATAGAATAAGGAGATGTATACTGCCAATCTAGAAACAATTACATTAGAGAAATTTTGGGGTTATGAGATAGTTTATAGGTGTATTCAAAACTAATGAGGATATCAGAGGTCAAACTAGTTTTGAGAACTTAGAAAATCTTGGTTATTGATTCTGGAGAAACTTTTACTCTGAGGCTATGTAGAAGGTTAGTAATGGAAAAGAGAAGTTAATTGTGTTTAATAAGGACATTAAACAAGATGTTGCGTGGAAATGACTAGGGATAGAGAGAACACAAAGTCATTGAAGTTTATAGATTGTTGTGAAATATTTTTAGGAGAATAATATTCAAGGGTGTATGTCGAAAAAAATACGAAAGTTGATTTTATGATGGAAGATAAGTTTTGTAAGGCCTAGAGATTTAAATTAAATAATACGAGGAGAACAATTTGAACAAGTTCAAGGAATTCGTAAACGGGATTTCGAGGTTTTGGGTCAAATTTAAGACAAGGTGAAAGAACTTGGAAATTTAAATAAATGATTAATGTTGATTCCTAAATGTGAGGGTTGTGCTTCAAGAGTGATGTTTGGAAATTGGGAATTGCCGATGGTAGTCATGGTAAGGTTTAAGTAAAGGTTAAATTTTCATATGGAGACTGGTGAGGTAAAGATATGATTGGCAAGTTATGACCAGATGAACTTAAGAGTATCAGAAGCAGATGACTAACTCGATCTTCATTATTTTTGTGCATTAATTACCACCTCTTGAACTCCCACTTTCTAATTGAGATCCTTGACGTTCCTTATCGTGACTTTGATATTCGGAATGTAATACTAGCTATTACCCTCCAACAAATCTTATATGCAAGACCTAGACGAGCTCACCTTCGTGTAGGTATATCATGTCTCACTAAAACCCGTCTCCTTGTACTCTATTTTTTTGATATGATTTTTCTGGTCAACTGGTTAAACTATAACCTCTACCATTATACTAAATTTCTTCTTATTTCAATTAGAAATCCAGCCTTGACTCAATTCTTTCGACCCGACATGTGATGGTGTTCTGCTTGTTTCCTTAGATGCTTAACCTTGTACCTTATCTGATTACTTGACCCGTTGGTTAAGAAACTTGGACTATGTAATTCCTTTCATCATTACCACCCTTATATCGTGTGCTGCTAAATTAGCCTTAGTTTTGCAAGCTTATCTATTTTCGAGCTTGGTCATGACATATTTTATTGGGTGGCCACCCACTAACATATTGTCTAATCAGAACCGGTACATGATGGTCTGATCAACCTATTGCACTTTGGTTCGCTTTTTCATGTATCAATCTACGAGAATGGAGACATAGTTAAACTTGACCCTAGAGTCTCATTCGAGACAGTCTTGACAATTCTCCTTGAAATCTTTTCATCGCCTATGAATCTCGTATTCGTACTCAGTCGAATTAAATTTAATCATGACCTGAACCTCCATCATTGGATGCTCGTGCTCATACTTTGATTTTATTGATTTTCCTTCTTGCCCAAATCTTATTTTATCCCGAAATTGATCAACTTAGATCGTGTCAAGACAAAAATCTATTTGTGATTTATTGTGCCTAAATTTTTAATTTTTGCCATTTTATGGAATAGTAACCTTTTAATAATTTCTTAGTTGCTTGTTAATGACCAATTTTTATAGGATGGTAGACAGCCCTACAACCTTGATGATTGTTGTTCCCTTACCTTCCCAATTAGGACACCCTAGATTGTTTGTGTGTTGATACCATAGTACTGTTTGACCTAGAATGACCAGTGCACCTAGGTGAGACTTCCAACTGCTATGCCCTGACCTTGTATACTATTCCTTCAAATTGCATGATTTAGATAAATTTTCTTAAGACCTTGATTGTTGGAAAATAGGGACGTCACCCCATTAGTATCTGTTGTAGATTATATAGGTTAGTCCTTGATGTGGGGATGTGTGTCTATAACATGTAGCTTATGAGATTTATGAGATTATAGTATCAGCCTTGATGGGATGTACTAGTCTTTTGGTGAGCATAAATGTGTTATGAGAGATAGGGGCCTATATGTCTTAGTAATGCATCGTTCCTTTGGTAATAGAATGTATTAATAGATGGTTAATAGGAAGATAATAGTTTGAGCATACCTATAGCCTATGATCAATTCCTTTTCATCCTTAGTTAAGACCACTTTAAAATAGGTCCAGTCCCTTGGATATAGGTTCCAGTCCATATTCTATTGAAGTTCCATTACCGCCGTACAGCAGAGCAATATTGGAGGTATTCCTAGATTTACACTTTTTAGATGTCTGTTTATTATTCCAGTGTTAGGAAGTATTACCTTAGATATTGGGTAGGTTAGAGCTCTAGAAGGAGTACTATCGATCTTAAATTTCGAGGTCAAAATTTTTCTAAGGTGGGTAGAGTTGTAGCACCCAGTTTTTCAAATGAGGGTAATTTTAAAATTTTGTGTTTAATTATTTTAATAATGATATTTAATTCATGATATGATTTTTGGTGATTTTAAATTATTTTAAAATTATTTAAATCAATGACTTGTGGTTTTGACGTTTTGCTAGTGAAACCCTAGAGACTGTTTGACCTAGAGCCTAACCATGTGATTATGATATTTTAATGTCATTTTGGCCTAAGGATATTTTTGTATTTGACCTCTTTGAATTATTTTGATATTATTTATTATTTATGATATTGTTTTGGGGTTATTTGAGTCGGGTTCGAATTTCAACTCAATCCAACTTGAAACGGGGACCCGGGGTAGTTTGACTCTAGTGGGACCCACACACTAGTTAGGCATGGCCCACATGATATTAATTTTAGTCCACATGATAGAAATATTTTAGTTAGAGGTTAGACTAATTATTATGGATAAGGTTAGTGTGATTAGAGACTTTAGAATGACTAATTTAGCCCCAACTAATTAGCCCTTTCCTAATACTCATAGAATAGGTTAGTAGGGGCTTTTGGACTTTTCTAATAGGACAAACCACCTTTATGGCCAGCCATAATAAGGATAGGGTTGAGCCTCCCATTTGTCATTATCTATCTATTTTTCTCTCTCTTGTTCTTCTCCAAATTCCTAGAGAGCAATCCCTAGCAATTTCTCCACCAAATCCTTCCATTTCACCACCAAATCTTTTCTTTCCTTCTCCATTCTAGCCAAGGAGGAAGCTATCCAAGTTTGGGAGGATTCGGAGCTCGTTCGTGTCCTTTTGGAATCTCTACGTGTCGGTGTCGCTTCGGGAAGGTTTTTCTTCTTCGATTCGATCTACCGGAAGGTATAAATCTCTTCTTCTTTTCATTTCCTCATGCATATAGGTCTATTTTGAACCCATAGAAATGACCCCCATGGTTGTATCTCCATTTGTGTCCATTTTGTGTCCATTTGGAGGTCATAGGAGTGTCCTTTGTGTTGTGGATGTGTTCATGTTACATATATAGATTTATATATATATTGTAATGAGAGTGTATCTATATTTATATGTAATAAATGGTTCATGATGATTATATCAAGTTTGTGAGTGTGGTTCCTCATATTATTATTGTTATTATTGTTGTGGATAATTAGGATATATATTGTGTATTCTTTTGGCTCAAACTATCTAAATCCGTCATGATTTTTATCCACGTTTTTAATTTCAGCCCTAAATTAGAAATATCATAACTTCTAGCTCAAAGCTCGGTTTAATCTCCCGTTTTTTTTAAAAGAAGCGTATTGAAGTTAGCTTTCCAAAAACATGTATTAACAGGCCTAATTCTTTCTGTAACTTTCTGGAGAATTATTTGAGTGTCAGCTGTACGAAAGACAAACGCGTTCTCGGTGTTTTCGCGATTCCGGGAGTTTTTGGAAACGAAAATGCGATCCGTTTGAAGTTTCGGAAAGCTAACACATAGATCTATAACATACTTTAATCCTAAATTTTAATTCATGCTGAGATGGTACAGTATTGATTATTAGTAGAGTTACTATTCGGCATATGCATTTTGTGTACCCTTGTGTGTAATATAATGTTCTATTTGATTTTAACCCATGTTAATATATACATATGTAATTAAATAGAGAATGTAAGTATGAGTAATGGTTAAATAAAGGATATATGAGGTGTAAGTATCCTATCTAATGTAAGCATGTATAAGTATGGCTTGTAATGAATATGTAGGTTCCATAGTATGTAATGTATGGTGCATATAGTGGTGCAAGAGAATAATAAATGATGAATGAATGCAAGCATGAATGTAATATAATAGATATAATGTATGCAATATACAAGTTAATGAGATGTAATGTTCTATGTTAACACAAATCCTATATTACCTCATGTACCCCCTTACACTATGTTGACACTATCACACTTGACACATTATTCACTTACACTTTGACACTCTTTGATATGTATACACTATGTATGCCCATTTAACCCTCACTTATCCCTTTTCTATGTTCACATACACACACATAGCCTCTAAAATAAGTATTTATGAATATAGTTAACTTAGCTATGTATGTATATATATATATGTTAGCATATTGTGTTGTAATATATAAGTTTATATAACCATTTGAAATGCCATGATTATAGACCTAATGTTGAATACCAATATGCATGTGTATATATGTAGACATATATAGCTTAAAGTAATAGATTACCTAGTGTATCCAATGTGAATTATTGCCTATTTGAGTATTAAATAATTGCATGCTATATAGAGTTGGGTGTATGTTGGCTTGTATAGCCTTGTATTGATGTGTGCTTGCTAGGATAGTCTTGGTTAGGCCTAGTAAGACTTGCTGGATTAGGACATGACCTAGTTTGACCTAGTTTGACTAGTGCAGTTGACCAGAGTTGACCAAGGGTTGACTTTGGCCTAGTTTGACCTAGATTCATGTAGAATGCATTGTAGTGCTTTATATTACCCTTCTGGACATGTTGTGACTTATGCTGTTCTAATTAGGAGCCAGATACCTCTCCTCGGACAGTATCTTTACCTTGGACATTTAGATATCAGGCGAGTACATTCTCTGATCTTTTCATACTTACCTGGATTATTTTCTTGCTCTAGATTACTCTACTTGATGCTGACACGTATCTTCACGGATTAGTACTATGGATCCTTTCCTGAGATGTTATCCCTCTACGGGTGCATCGGGTATTTCATGTTCATGTACTTTATCATGTGCATCAGGTCCTTCTTGTACTCGTACTAGTTCATGTTTTTACATGTTCTCATGTGCTTCATGTGCTTCATGTGCTTTCATGTGCTTTCATGTGCTTATCATGTGCCTCATGTACTACTCATTACATGAGTTCACGTATCTTAGCTGTATTCATGTGCTTATAACATAACTTGAACGGATCCTTGTGTATTAATTGGGACGGGGTGAGTAGAATTGGTTATGTGATCACTATCCCCAGTAGCTGTATTCATGTGCCTCCTTATTTGTATTCATGTGCCCCCAAGCCGTTTACATAACCATTGTGCTCTAAATCACGTAGCCACTTACAGTCTCTACTATCATGTATTTACTTTCAGTTACAAAATATCTCATGTTTACTCGTACTTCCTATTCGGCACTTCATGTATTTTACTCTATTGTATGATTTATACTCCTAACCTGCTATGAACTGATTGAGAGATATGTGCTCGTTCCCGTCCTGACTGGACCTGTTGAAAATTTTACAGATAGCTTGGAGGTTGCCTGCTAGCCTAGAGGAGACACAATAGAGATTGTATAGATAGCTAGGGTTTTGCTTATAGTTTATTTTTAATTGTCTGGAGTTGTATTTACTATATGGATTTAATGTATTTGAGCTTTGAGATATATTTCTGGATTTGTGTATCTTAGACACTTAGATTTCTCTCTGTTGTACCTCTTTTGGATTTCATGTTTTATCTATCTTCCTTTATGCTCTACCTTAGATGTGATTGAGTTTACATTCTGCTATGTCACCCCCATTCGGGGAGTATAAACTGTTTAGTCTTATACTGTTAGATGCATTGAGACCTAGGACAGCGTTCTACCGCCGACACTGCGGCGTAGGCTGGGCGTTGTTACGTTCTGGTGCCCTAACTCTAGGGTGCGGGTCGTGACACTAAGTATTTTAGTATTTAGATTATTTGCTAGATGAGGTTGTTTAGACTGAAACCATGTCAGGAATGTTTGGACAGTGAGAACAGTAACTAGGAACTGACAGTGTTCATGGAACTGAGAAAGGATATCATGTTGTGAATAAATTGAATTATCAGATAAATGTTAGGTTGCCAATTCAGTAACTTGGAATGTCCAGGATTTGATTGGTTCAGCACCATTACTGGACTGAATTGGCAAATTAGCCTTAAGTTCCTATAAATTCTACCTGCTTTACAAACAGTCTTCATAACAAGCTTGAAATTGAACCAATACCTATAGAAATTAGTCATTTTAAGCTACACTGATTTTTGGTAGTGTCATATATCTGGGAACATTGACACACAAGAATATGTGTAGATTGCTTTAGAAAGACCAGTGGGCTTAACAAGGATATTGTTCCTTATCAATTACTGAATAGCTAGATACCAGGATACTTAGGCTGTTTTGGTCCTGGGCCTTCAAAGCTTAAATAGAACTTTGCTTAAGAAGACCTTAGAATTTATAATAAGGAGGTTCACTGCTGTGGTGATAGTTTAACCTGATGGCATCTAGGAGTGATAAGTAGTTATTTTATCTTTAAGTAAGCTTGCTAATGAAACAATGTTAATTACAGAGTTGAACCAAATAATTATGAGCTTTAGTATTTATTAACTATAGTTTGTTAACCTAGAGTTTAGTCTTTAAACCAATGTAGTTAGTAACCTGTTAATTAAATCAAATTGTACCTATGATCAGGAGGATATCCAGCATTACTACTTCCACTTGATCACCCTGAGCAAGGCAAGTATACTCCTCGGACTTGTCCATTCATTCTTGTATTTTTTGGTTGATACGATATTTCACGAGATTATCTGGTATCATGTTCCTTGAGCTTACTTGTGTCTGGGAGAGAAAATACTACAGATGTGTGATCAAACCCAAGTTACTATTTTATGATTAGCTTAGGCCCCGCATCGTGCACGCGGGACCGAAGTCGTACCATTTCATGTTTCTTGAATCTACCCAAGCCGATCACACACTCTGGATGTATTTCGATATATTGCACACTTCAGGTTCATCGTGTATTTCATGTTCAGGTTTCATTTCATGTTTTCTGTATTCACTTTTTAGTATTCATGTTCAGGTTTCACGTCATGTTATCATTTATCGTATTTCTATATTTTTCCTGTATTCTTTTTCATACCATGATGTTCATGTTCATTTCCTTGGATATACTTAGCTCCGCTCCTGACTAGGATATGTTGCAGGTGAGTTGGAGGCTATCTGTGACACTTATTAGGGCAGCAGCCTGGAGGCACCTATGAGCCGGTTGATGTTGCTCAGGACTTAGAGGCTGAGGAAGCCTAGCACCTTTCTTTTTAGCTTTATCTGGACTTGTATTAGAGACATCAGTTTACTTTACATTTGTTGGACTATAATAACTCTTAAACATGTATTTGATTCTGGGATTCGATATTAGATGTTATGGTTTATATTCATTATTATCTAGACTTGTAGTTTTCCCTAGATATTGGTACAACTTACTTCATCGTGTCTAACGACGAAGGCTGGACGTGTCCGACTCGTGTTCGATTATTCGGGAGCGAGTCGTGACAACATGACTTGCCAGTATTGATCATGACATGAATACGATTTGACATGAACACGATATGATAATCTTGATAGTGGTCCGTCGATGCGCACTTTTGACAAGCCCTCTTGACATGATAAGTAACTTGGTAAGACATGTACAATCTTGATAGTGGCCCGTCGAGGCGCACTTCTGACAAGTAATCTTGACAAGTAACAAGTAACCTGACATGACATGACAATCTTGAAAGGCTATTGCGACAGCTACCCTGACTTGCTAAGTAACACTTGTCTTAACACCGTGGTTGATTCTCTTGATTGTGCATGTACAAACTGCCTGCTCGTCTTGCATCATGTCTAGGACATAGATTCCTGGTTACCACGGTCAGGAATTCATAATAAATATGACTAGGTTAATGACTAGATTGATCAAATAGTTCATATAGAGAGATTTTTCCAGTTACAGGCGATCCCGTTATCCCGGCCACACCTGAGTGGACTTTTAGCCTGCCGACGAGTATGGCACATTTTCAGCCCATTGTCATGTGGGGCACTTCTTGAAATCATAAGTACTATAGCACACTGCCATGTGTTGCACTCTAAGTCACCTAATGATTCTCTAACTCTTGGTAACTCTAAGCAATCTCGCCTGGATAACCTGGATAGCTGCAGGGCTTGTGACTCGGGAATATCTCAAATGCATCTTGTAGTAACTAGGCTTGTGATAACCCTATTTAGTTAAAGTATGCCTACTCATTGTTTGGACGTGATTGATGGATGGAGTCCAGTCTGTTGGCCCATTGATCATGGTCAAACCTGATTTTAATAATTGAACAAACTCTGTCTCGATATACGAATCAATTCAGATATTTACTAACGACGTTTTGGACACTGATCAAAGATGGATATCTACTCAGTTCAAGACCGAAGCTGTTTGCCACTCAAGATTGTATTTCCTTAAAGCAATATAATTTTTATTTTTATTGAGTCTAGGAATACATTGTACACCAAGTTGTACTGGCAATAGGCTATCCGAAACATTTTCAAAACAGACCTATCTTTCTAAAATGACCTATATTTTTGAAAAATCTGTTTTACAAAAAGCTTCTGAAGGATTTTCAAAAAGCCAAAAATTATTTTTCATAAAACAACTGACCAAACCCTGACAGAACTCGGCCAGAGTTTGGCCAAGTTGAATGTTATGTGAACGTTTGATTTTGAACTTGGTCTTCCTTCAGTTGCAGTTTGTTACAAAAAGTTCTGTCTGAATTCTGCCGGAATTCTGTCAGAGTTCTGCCTTTGGAAAAACTATAAATAGAGAAGAATTTCGATCATTTTAACACACCAATTCACTTTCATCTCTTCTCTTCTAAAGCTTACATTTTCTTCCAAAGAGTTCTAAAAATGCTTCTATTTTCAAATTCCAAGCCAGTTACAATCCTCTAGTCGATTTGCCAGTGCGGTACGGTCTAGAAGTTTCAGAGCGATTGTAATCAGAGGCTTGATTGAAGATTGACTCTTCACAATTGAAGTTGGTCGAGTTCTTCATATCAAGCTCGCGTCTGTAGAAGTTGCAAGGACTTCGTATGAAAATTTGCGGGATTTTCCAATAGTGGATTCAACTGGAAGCTAGAGTTCTTCCGACTGGACTAGTCCTCACAAGAGGGAAACCAGTATAAATCTATGTGTTTGCGTTTGCCTTCTGATCTCTCTTTTTTATTACAATTTATTTTGTGATTATTATTATATTTGTGATCTAACTGCTAACGAGTTTTAATTAGCAATATTCCGCTGCATACTCTATTCACCCTCCCTCTAGAGTATTCTGCTTTACGATTTCGTTCCTACAATTGGTATCAGAGAGGTTATACAGGTAAAGCAAGATAAAATTGCAGCTATATTCAGATATTTTTTAATTTTTATAGATCACAAAATTGCACATGGCAACTGTAAAATTCATATGTGAAGGCCAAGCCACAAACAGACCTCCACTGTTTAACGGCACAAACTACACTTATTGGAAAACACGTATGAGTTTCTTCCTAAAATCTCTTGATTTTGACTTATGGTCTGTAGTTATTGATGGATACAAAAAACCTCATATCTATGGAGAGAAAGAGACCAAACCATCATCCAGCTAAAGGAAGACCTATCTAAGGAGAGAAAGTCTCCAGTATGCACAAGTCAGAATAGAAACACTTACATCTGACTACACTAGATTATATGACACTTCCAAAAAGTTGGAAATTAGTTTAGGAAAACGGCCTGAAGTTGCTGCTTCCTATTCTAACACGTGTCAATTACCGAATTATCAGAACACGCCCAAACCAAATACTGTCAGACCAAACCATGCCAAACATATGCCCAAAAATAAATAGGCATGCATTCTTCTATACTAGGAAACCAAAACCTACCAATCATGTACCTCACACAACTTTCAACACTCAACATGCAAAATGTCATTATTGGGCCTCATTGGTCATATATCCTCTGTATGTAGAATTAGAAAGTTAGTAGATTTAAATGTTTATGCATGGATACCAAAAACTAACCAGTCCGGATCCTACAAGAAATGGGTACCAAGAGTTTATTGTTTTGTAGGTAAAACGCCCTTCACATGCTAGGAGAAAATGGACCCTCGACAGCGATTGCTCACGGCACATGACCGGTGATGCTTCATTATTCGCAATACTGTCGAAGAAGAATAAAGAAGGATCTCCTTCGGTAATAATTTAAGAGGGTACATAATCGGTATCGGTAACATTTGTAAGGCTCCCTATCCTGTGATTAAAGATGTATGTCTAGTTACCGAGTTAAACATAATCTGCTCAGCATAAACCATTTAGCTGATCACGGTTATGGCATTAACTTCGTCAAAGATAAGTGTACTATAGTTGATAGTTCAACTGGCAGTACAATCTTTGAAGGTATCAGGGAAGACAATATATATGTTTTCTATTTGTTAGAAGATGCTAACAAAGCAGGTAGATGTTTTGGCCAAAAGCATTGAGAGTCAACTATGGCATATGAGACTCGGTCATGCAAACATGGATACAATTTCAAGACTATCTACAAAGAAGTTGGTACGCGGCTTACCGGACATATGTTTTAAGAAGGATACGGTATGTTGAATGTGAAAAGAACAAAGCTACCCGATTCACATTTAAATCTAAGAACGCTGTAAGTACCACTAGACCTTTACAACTGTTGCATATGGACTTATTTGGACCAAGTAAAATTGTGAGTCTAGGTGGTAAGTTATATGCATTTGTCATTGTAGATGATTTCTCTAGATATACATGGGTATATTTTCTTGTACGCAAGAACGATGCATTATCAGAATTTGTCACCTTTTGTAAGAAAGTACAGAATGAAAAGGGTTCATGATTACTCGCATTCGTAGTGATCATGGCGGCAAATTTGAGAATGCAGAATTCAAGCAATTTTGTAACACACACAGTTATTTGTATGAATTCTCTTGTCCTAGGACTCCACAACAAATGGAGTTGTGGAACGTAAGAACAGGACTCTATCGAAATGGCTAGAGTAATGTTAAACCAGTTTAGTCTACCCAGATACTTTTGAGCTGAAGCTGTCATACAGCGTGCTATATTCTCAATAGGGTTCTAATTCGACCTATATCGAAGAAGACTCCCTATGAACTATCGTTTGATAGAACACCCACTGTTTCTTTTTTTAAGATTTTTGGTTGTAAATGCTTTATTCTTAATACTAAAGATAATCTGAGTAAATTTGATGAAAAGGCCGATGAAGGTATATTTTTTAGGTTATGCAGCAAAGCAAAGGATACAGAGTCTTCAACAAAAGAACCATGATCATCGAAGAATTAATCAATGTCAAGTTTGATGAGCTAAATCAACACTTAAACGATGACGATAATGAAGACGTAATCACACTAATATAGCTACTGCAAAACCTTCACACAAAGATGTAGAACCTTCACACCAAGCACCAGCTGAGTCTTCAACAAAGAAGCCGGAACTAGCAATTCTAAGGATACGCCAAAAGAGATGAGATTCTTGGCAGATCATCAAAGGACTTGGTAATTGGTGAGATTACCAAAGGTATAAGTACTCGTTCCTCTAGTAAAGATATAGCTTCTTGTGTTGCTTTTATTTCACAGCTTGAACCCAAAAATATTGAAGAAGCATGTAGTGATAATTTTTTGTTAGATGCTATGCAAGAGGAATTAAACCAATTCGAACGGAATCAAGTTTAGAAACTTGTTTCCAATCCCATTGATCATCCGGTCATTGGCACCCATTGGATATTCCGAAAAAAACGGAACGAGAATGGTTTAGTGACTCGTAATAAGGCTCGACTCGTAGCTCAAGGATACAATCAAGAAGAAGGTATCGACTACGATGAGACTTATGCCCCAGTTGCGAGATTGGAATCCATTCGCATGTTATGTGCATTTGCATGTTTCATAATTTCAAGTTATTTCAAATGGTGTCAAAAGCGCATTTTTGAATGGTTTTATAAAAGAAGAAGTTTATGTAGCTCAACCTCCCGGTTTTACTGATTTCAAAAATCTTGATTATGTTTTCAAGTTGAAGAAAGCCTTATACTGTTTGAAACAAGCCCCTCGTGCTTGGTACGATCGTTTAAACTCTTTTCTACTTGATAACGATTTTTCAAAGAAAAAGGCTGACACTACATTATTTATAAAATCTTTCAATAACAACATTTTTTGATTCAAGTCTATGTAGATGATATTATTTTGGATCTACTGATGAATCTCTTTGTCAAAAAATTTCAAAGTGTATGCAGAATGAGTTTGAGATGAGCATGATGGGAGAGCTGAAATTCTTTCTCGGACTGCAAATCAAACAAACCAACAATAGGATGTTCATAATCAAGTAAAGTACGCAAAGGATCTATTAAAGATGTTCGACCTAGAAGCAGTCAAGCCACTTAGCACTCCAATGGCAACTTCAACCAAGCTTGATATTGATGAACAAGATAAAGTTGTCGACATACGTAAGTATCGAGGTATAATCAGTAGCTTACTGTATTTAACTGCTAGTCGACCAGATATTATGTTTAGTATTTGCTTGTGTGCACGTTTTCAAGCCAATCGTAAGGAATCACTTCTGTGCGCAGTTAAGCGTATCTTCCGATACCTTGAAGGCACTTCTTCTGTCGGCTTATGGTATCCCAAAACTACGTCATTTGATCTAACCGATTATTCTGATGCTGATTTTGCCGGATGCAAAGTAGATAGAAAAAGTATCAGCAGCACATGTCATTTCCTAGGAAAAGCTCAAGTTTCTTGGTTTAGCAAAAAGTAAAATTCTGTCGCATTATCAACAACCGAGGCTGAATATATCGCCGCAGGACGTTGTTGTGTATAAATTTTGTGGATGAAGCAAACTTTAGAAGACTATAGATTGCATTTTATACACATACCCATTTTCTGTGATAACACTAGTTCTATTAATTTGACTAAGAATCCAGTATGTCACTCTCGTACCAAACATATTGAGATTCGACATCACTTTCTTAGAGATCATCAACAAAATGGAGATATAGACCTTGTATACATAGACATACAGAATTAATTAGCTGACATACTCACAAAACCTCTAGCGGAAGATCATTTTAATTATTTACATCGAGAATTAGGAATTTTAGATATCAATAATATTAATTAATTTGTTTTATTAATTAATTTATTCAATACTCAATAACTATTTCGAGACAAGCCTAAAAAGAGTCTGTCTATCACCACGACTACGGTCGAAGCGAAGCGGTATTTAAGAGTTCCCCGGTGAACCTCCGTTAGCTGTGATAGTACTCCTACAGCTAATCTGAAACAGACGCTGAGTAAAGAATATTAATTTATAAAATAATATTAATTATATTATTTGAAATTTAAAATTACTAAACTTTGAATTAAATATTTGAAATAAATTGTTGAAAAAGATGTGGCCCACAAACAAAAAAAATTTATAGCCAGGAGAACCCTTGGCGAATTTGGCCCGAGTTCGGTTCGAATTCGGCCAGAGTTCGGCTGGGTATATGTATATATCAGTCAAAACCCGATGCCCCCATCTTCTTCAACCCTTCCAAAACCACATCAACAGCAGCAGCAGCGCCGAAAACCCTAGTTCTTCTCCACTTCCTTCTTCCAATCTACGTGGAGATCTTCGTCTAAACTTTGGATTCGTGCGAAGAATTGCGTTCGCTTCGGCATACCTGATTCTCAGTAGGTATAATTCCTTCTCTCCTCCACTTTCAAATTATTAGGGTTTCTAGTTTTTGGGATAGAATGCCTAAGGGATTCAATCCTTTCAAGAGGAAGAAGACCCATGCCAGTGAAGAGGCATCATCTTCTGATCCGCATACAGATTCCCTCTTCTTTGGTCCAATTGGATGACGGTGCATGTAATGCCCCACTCCGCACGGTACATTAAGAGGAGTCGTGACTCGAAGAGTTGCGTTGACCCGATGAGTATCGATAATCGATGCAAGAGTTACGTTGGCCAAAGGTAAGCTTTGAGTCGATTGGAATCTATGGATCGAATCGATGCAAAGGATAAGTCCCGTTTGAGCAAGTGCTGATTTTAGTTGATCTGGTGTGCAGGCTATGTTTTACGCTGGACGATAAGAGGTCGGCATTTTGCCAAATGCAGTGAAGTGTTCGCGAAACCAAATCGTGGCCTTGCAACGGATTGTGGCATGGGCACGATAGGCCAAATCAACCGAGTAGCTCAAAGGAATGGCTAAGTCCGGGAGTTTGCTATGCGATCGAGTTATAGAAGCGAGACGCTTCAATCGACAAAACGACAAGGCGTATCGGCTTAAGGTGGGCGGGTTCTTGACTCTCTCTCCCTATTTTTTCATGTCTAATAAAGTATGTTATGGTATGCGTAAGATGTTATCGAGTTAGCGAGCGTAGCTCGGCGACGAAAGGTTCAAGTATGTGTCGAACACTAAGATAGAACATGAACAATCGAACAATTGAAGCGACGTGCATCAAGTGTACGAGTTCGCGGTAGGGCAATGATGGTAGAACTTTGAAAGATGATATTGAGATGTGCATCATGTGCACGCCTCCGAGAACATTGAACACTAGGCGTAGAACATTGAATACGACGCTGAGCGTGCCCTCGGGTACTTATGTTACGAAAAGACTAAGTAATACGGAATTATGCTATGAGAATAACTTACGAATGGTACGCGTTGAATACGAGTATGAGATGACTAAGCCGTTGGCGTCGTACATCAATATGGATGTGTTGGGGCATAACGCCGACGGAGCTCCCCACATGAATGGTGGATTATGTTTATTGCACGGGAAACCGTTTACGGTACGGGAAACCGTTTACGGAACGAGACTATGTTTATGCAACGAAGGATTTGGTTGGATTGTTATGTATGTTTGCTATGGCACGTATTGCATGGTCAATAGACTCGGATGGCCCGTGCACGGGTATGGCTTCCCTCGAACGGTTACGCCGGGGACCGTTCGGCCTAGGAGGGAATTATGTGTGGTATTTATGGTACAAAACATTCGGACGGATTGCGACCGTCCGGTGCTGTGATAAGCTATAATATCCGTAAGTTTGGGATCCTTCGGATACTGGGCTAGCAACCCGTATCGAAGCGATTGTAGGCTTACACATAAGAGATGCCAAGTCCATTACGGTGCGAAACACCGTGACCTTCTATAGATACGGCCGGTGGGATGAGATGAGAGTCGGGTACAGACGCAGGGCCTGCGACCTTATGCATGGTCAAAGTTTATGGTTGGCTGTTGCGTGAATGATATGATTCTATGTTAAGTTCTAACCCGTACAAGCTAGACAATATGGGACGGAGATGAGCACGAACACTTTGTTTACGTTCATATTATGGCTAACTGTATCTGCTGCAGGAATATGGCATGGGACACATTTATGATAATGTGCTATGTTTAAGTATTGCTATGAAACTGATCCTAAGGCTAAGTAGAAAGATCACCAATAATGATGCATGTCTACTAAATGATTTAGTGTTTGGTATGGGTACGAACGGGTCTTGATCAGTGCGAAGCGAGGACAAAAGTACTAATCCCCCACTAGTTTATGTGCAAGCTCAGGTTATGATCGGCTTGGGGCGGAGCTTGGCTTGGACGTGCCGAGGCATGGAGTCCTTGGCGTTCAAGAGGAGCTTTCGCATAGGCGTTCGGACTTGAGACATGGAGATGTTCGGCCGAAGACTACTTGGTGGCTGTCACGACCCGCACCCTGATTAGGGGCACGAGAACGTGGGTACGTCCAGCCTACGCCGCAGTGTCGGCGGTAGAACGCTGTATAGGTCATCTATAACATCTAACATCTAATAACAAGATATATAAACCTGTCATCTCCGCACGGAGGTATAACATAACATTTCAACTCTATATCTCAAACACAAGTCTAGGAAAGATAGAACATGATATGGAATCAGATGAAAGGAAGAACTGATATATATAGAGTTAAACACCACAAAGTAGATGTCCAACACAAATAAGTACAAGACCTAAAATATAACTAAGTCACAACTAACAATCGGAATAGTCCGATACAAAATAAAAACTGTAAACACTAGACTAGACACCCTCTACTGAGCTAGATGCTCCTCAGGCTCCTGAAGGTCACCCTCATGTGTCCCATAGAAGGTAGGACAGTCACCATCATCATCTGTAATATTTTCAACAGGCCCAGTCAGGACAGGAACGAGCACAATACATCTCACGCAGTTCATATCAGGTTGGGAAATGTAAAGCATGCATAGAGTAAGATACATGAACTGTAAAGATATATGTAAAACGAGAGAGATTTGATAACTGAAAATATCTATATATATGATAAGTAAGAACTGTAGGTAACCTATAATTTAGAGCATGATATGGTTATATAAACGGGCTTAGGACATATACAAGATTTCACAAGATTTCACAAGAATTTGTACAAGATGGGATTTGATCACATAACCATTTCCTACTCACCTCCCCAATCAATACACAAGGATCCAGTCAAGTTACGTTACTTTGTACAAGAGGTTTTATCATGTTTGCTCACGTGATCATGAGAGTACAAGATTGCAAGAGATACATGAAAGCGGTGTACATGAAATACAAGATATTTGTGAAAAGCACATGACAACTGTATCTGATGCACCCCGAGGGAGATAACATCGCATAACAAGATCCATATAGTACCAATCCGTGATAATGACGTGACAAATCATGTAAAGTAATCTAAAGCAAGAATATAAGTCCTAACAAGCATGAAAAGATCAGAGAATGTACTCGCCTGTCACCCTGTATGACTGATATGAATAGATGTTCGAACTGGTGTCACAGAGTCCTATTTAGAGTAAAATAGGTCACAACATATCCACAATGGTAAAAATAGAGTATACAATGCATACTACATGATTCTAGGTCAATCTGGTCAAAAGTCAACTCTTGGTCAACTCTAAAGTCAAACTAGTCAAAGTTAGGTCAACACTAGTCAGCTAGTTAGGGTTTTAGTCAAACTAGTCAAACTAGTTGTTTTAGGTCATTCCTAGTCATTTCTAGGTTAACTAGGTCACTTTTGACCTAAGGTTGACTTTGGTCAACCCTTAGTCAACAAGGGTCAACAAATGGGTTTTGGGTCATTAGGGCTAGCCCCTAGCCATAGGCTAATGATCTTGGCCATAGGCTAATGATCCTAGGCCATAGGCCATAGTCATAGGTTTTCATATAAACCTATACTAGAAATCATATATATGCATATATCTATATATAGATATATAATCTATCTACTACCCATATACCCATATGAATACTAAGTATAATACAAACCCACACTCACACATATAGTGACCTAATGTAACTAATACAAATATTATATATCAATATATATATATACCTATATATAAACTCATTATATACTATATATAGAGAGAGACATAGATTGAGAGAGAGACTGTGAGAGAGTGAGACAGTGAGAGAGTGAGGGTGAGACAAGTCTGGACAGGGGGGGGGAGAATGGTTCCAGAAATTTCTGGGACCAAAGGAGCCCCAAACACACACACACACAGAATACATATATCATACATATGTATATATATACAACTACATATATACCCAACCAAATACTCCCAAAATTGACCCACACTCACATATACATACGTACTACGTATATACATACTAAAATACACTAGTCCAATGGATTAATTATAACAAATTGGGTTTGAATCATTTTCAAAATCTGGAAAATAAACCCAAGACAGTAAACAGTGCACTGTGCACTTGAAATAGGGTAACTCGATTTACACATACTAAAACGAGCTAAGGCTCGCAACCATGGGTTGGTAACTGACACCCATACATACACTAGTGTCCTAGGTACCTGACACGACACCACGACACAGTTTCACGTGTCCAAACACAAGAAAACTCCCCACGGGTAAATCCTGACACGCGCACATAAACACAGTGTCGTGCACGCGTGCAGTCCACTCTAGGACACACCACGAGACACGACACGTCTCGTGGTCGAGCACACGTGTAGTCCACATAGGGCTACACGTTCCACACCCTGACACGTGTCCACGACACTCGTGGACACAAAACGAACCCCGTATCAGTCGTGAAAACACGACTGATACGCGCGAGTTCAGACCGCATCGTGCACGCGGTTGCACGCGTCGTGCTCACGACACAGGACACAAAGCACCACGTGCTCGTGTCCACATGTACGCCACGAATAGGGCTTCATGCCCGTGTCACTACGAGACACTCTAGTGTCGTGTCCACGCGACACGACACGCTCAAAGTCATGCCCGCGCGCGTGTGTGACAGTGCACGACCAGTACAGTGTCGGTGCTCTCTCGACACGACACCAACGTGTCTCAAACTCGAGGGGGGCATGTCAGAGGTTGCCCCCTCCTCTGTGTAAATTTTCACGTGTCTACGTGTCCCACAGTGTCCGTGCTAAGTGTCGAGTAGCAGGGCATGCACGCGTGGCCTCGTGCTGCGAGTTCGTGTCCATTTTGGACACGGACGCAGCACAAAATGTGCTCAGTCAAGTTGTTTCGTGTCCTACATGTCAAGGGCTACAAGTTGTATAATTTGTTTTGGTAAATAAAAAACAAGTCCATTGTGGCATTTTAACAAACAAGGGTTTCTACCCTATGATACGTGTCCGATACGGACACCAAACCACTTCTAAATTCCACCAAACTTTACCCACAGTAGTGTTAGTCCTACATGAATGCATTTATGAAGGAAAAACAGGAATTTGACTAAGTTTGTGGAAAATACCTATTTGTGCAATCCAATAAAAATTAGGGAAAATGGGAGGGTGTGATCTTCAACTTGATGATGTCCAATGCCTCCAAATCCTTGATTGCTAGTTCCCCTTAGTACGCTAGATGTTGTAGGGTCCCAATGTAAGAGACTAGAGTGAATTTGGATCAAAATAGCTCAAGTTATGAAGGGTTGAAGGAATAGGAATTTTTCTAGGATTAAATTCATGTAAATTTGTTCATGAATGATACAATGGGCTATATAGGAAAGTGTGGCTGCTAGGGGGGTGCCCTATGGCCGGCCATGGCATGGGGGGGTGTCCTAGCCCTTCCTTCATGGCTAAGGCTTGGACTTTGTGTAAAGGTCTTGATATTTTGCATGGTTTAAGCAAAATATCAAATAAAGGTAAACTAGATATTTAACTCACTTTAACCCTTAACCAAAAATCCTTCCTAAAGCTTCTAGGTTAGTGGCTAACCCCTAGATTAGGGTGGGATAGGTTAGGGACTAGTCATGAGACTCAACCATGATTAAATAATAATAAAATCACTTAATCACAATTAAAGTCTAGAAAATTACCAAAATACCCTTTTGGTCAAAAACTACTAATTTGATGTTCTAAGCCTATGGCTAAGCTCTCATGGTCATGGCAACTTCTAGGTTAGAGAAAACTAGGATTTATACTAAGTTATACTAACCAAAATCACAAAGTCGTAAGTCATGACTTAGCATGACTTAGAAAATGGTTTAATCACACTAATAATCACCAAAAATCATATCATGCCCTAAACACCATTAATAATAATAAAAAATAATAAATTTTCAAAAATCCCCAATTTTAGAAAACTGGGTGCTACAGTGGCTAAAGAGACATAATATAGGAACAATGTAATCCTTTGTGAGCTAGAGAGATCATGAGCGTTGTAGCCAATTGGCATTATGTTGGGCTATTCAAAGCCTTTGTAATCTTCAATATGATATAATAAAAGAGATCTTATGTTATACTTGTTCCTTTCGTTGCTTATGTTACAATTTGAGATAATCACTATGTGAACCGTATCTTGCCTTGCACGAGCGCAACTCAGGCTCGTGCGGCATCACGCCCCAGCGAGGACGATGATTCGGGTAAAAATCTAGCGAGGACGAGTGATTTTCTGGATCGGGGTGTGACAGTGCATCGGATGAGTTTATTTCAAAACTTTCGACCAAGCATTACTTTGGTATGCCGACTTTATTATACGTACTATATGTACCGGATCTTCGATCAAGTGGACTGTATTTCCTGACCACCGTCCTTACTTTGAGGCATTATGGTTACATCACTTTGCTACTTTATAATTCCCTATAGCTACTAATGCCATTAGACTATTTTACTGTAATTTCGTGTTAGACACTTTTACCGCAAGAACTCGGTCGGAGGGATAGATATTGAGTTCAATGATGAATCGCTAGCAGAAATCCTTGGACTTCCAACGAAGGTGTCCCGCTCGATGACATCACTGATTTCGATTTTTCCGATGGTACGACTCTTGTTAGTTTCAAGAATGAGCTTTGTGCACCCGCACGTGCTCGTCCTGGAAAGTTCAAGGCCAATAACTTGAACTTGTTTAACTACGAATTACATCGCATCATCTATTCCACTCTACTTCCAAAATCAACTTCAAAAGTTGATGTCACTGCATTCGAGCTTTCTGCTTATATCACATTCTTAAGGAGATTTATTTTCTGCCCCTAAGACTATCATTCAGATGATGGATAGATGTCGTAGAAAGACCGCAACCTCTCTTATGCGATGATTATCCCACGCATCTTTCAGAGATTTGATATTGACTTATCCACTTGTGCTCTAGACCCTGAGCCCAAGTTTCTCAAACTTTCTCGTCGCAGCATTGCCACTGCTCCTCCACCTCCTGTACCTGCACCTACTGCACCTGCTCCTACAGCACCTGGTCCTCCTCAGTCTTATCCTATAACTTTTGAGGATATTCACCAGCATCTATCAGATCTGCAAACATTATTCGTTGGCCCACCAGGGAACATGAGTTCCGTGACGTGACTCGATTCCAGGCTATTGCCAACTCCTTTGCCGATCTGAGATTTGCACAGACGGGTCACTCTGCTAGCTCTCTTCTTCGAGACCCTTCTGTATCTGGCTACCGTATTGATGATGCGTCCACTCTATGTTCCAGCCAGGGAACGCATACGATTGTATCGTACTTTTGGTGCTACTCTACATACTTCTGAAGCTGGCACTTCTAGAGCTGGTCCATCTGGACATGCTGGCACTGCAGCCGATGATGATGAAGATGAGGATGATTTTTGAGATGTTATTTTTTGAGACTGATGACTTTGTCTTATGTTTACTTAGAAATGCTCCGACATTCTAAGATATTATCAGTACTCTTTTATTTTGGATATGATTTGAGACATTTGATAGACATGTTTTATGCCTCAGTTTGGCATCAGTTTAGTTTATTATTCAGCACTTTATTTGTTTCAGCTTCATTATAGCATTATATTTTTATGATTCCATATAAACTACATGTGACAAATACCATCATGTGTTGTTTTATATCATTTCTATTTATCTTATAAATGTTTATACCATGTCTCTGATGAATGTTTTTTTTATATATTTTTATTGTATTTCTTTACTGCTTGTTACTTATGCATTTATTGCGGGGAAGCTTTCTCTTTTGCAATTATTTTGCTAGTGACAACAGGAAGAAATAGGATCTAACATCTTCATGGATACAGGTTATGAACAATTTTTTTCATTTTATCTCGATTCATTCAGTATTCTCTTGAATTGATCAAACCAAGATGTTATATCGGCAAGGTTTGTCAATTATCAAAATGGGGGAGATTGTTGGCCCATTGGTCATGGTTAAACCTGATTTAATAATTGAACAAACTTGTCTCGATATACGAATCAATTCAGATGTTTACTAACGACGTTTTGGACACTGATCAAAGATGGATATCTACTCAGTTCAAGACCAAAGCTGTTTGCCACTCAAGATTGTATTTCCTTAAAGTAATGTAATTTTTTATTTTTTTGAGTCTAGAAATACATCGTACATCAAGTCGTACTGGCAAATAGGCTATCCGAAAACGTTTTTCAAAACAGACCTATCTTTCTAAAATGACCTATGTTTTTGAAAAATATCTGTTTTACAAAAAGCTTCTGAAGGATTTTCAAAAAGCCAAAAATTATTTTTCACAAAATTAACTGACCAAACCCTGACAGAACTCGGCCAGAGTTCGGCCAGAGTTCGTCCAAGTTGAACGTTATGTGAACGTTTGATTTTGAACTTGGTCTTCCTTCAGTTGCGGTTTGTTACAAAGAGTTCTATCCGAATTCTGTCAGAGTTCTGCCTTTGGAAAAACTATAAATAGAGAAGGATTTTGATCATTTTAACATACCAATTCACTTTCATCTCTTCTCTTCTAAAGCTTACGTTTTCTTCCAAAGAGTTCTAAAAAAGCTTCCATTTTTAAATCACAAGCCAGTTACAATCCTCTAGTCGATTTGCCAGTGCGATACGGTCTAGAAGTTTCAGAGCGATTGTAATCAGAGGCTTGATTGAAGATTGACTGTTCACAATTAAAGTGGTCGAGTTCTTCGTATCAAAGCTCGCGTCTGTAGAAGTTACAAGGACTTCGTATGAAAACTTGTAAGATTTTCCAATAGTGGATTCAACTGGAAGCTAGAGTTCTTCTGACTGGACTAGTCCTCACAAGAGGAAACCAGTATAAATCTCTGTGTTTGCGTTTGCCTTCTGATCTCTTTTTTTCATTACAGTTATTTATTTTGTGATTATTATTATATCTGTGATCTAACTGCTAACGAGTTTTAATTAGCAATATTCCGCTGCATGCTCTATTCACCCCCCTCTAGAGTATTCTGTTTTACGATTTGTTCCTACACAGTCGTCTTATCTAGGCAGTACCAGTCTATGATTACTTCAGTACTTATTGTTTATGCTTTACTCTTGTCAATAATGATTGGAGACTAAGCTCTGTTCAGGTGAAGGGTTACAACCCCAGTCCTTGTTTGGTTTACAAGTTGTAACTTGGTTACCGAAATAGTCCTTTAGTTATCTTATCGTTTATCACCCTGTTTTCTCTAACTCATTTCTTTCGTTATCATTTATGTCTCATGTGCTAATATGCTAGTTTTAGTTGTTAAGTGAAGCCCTTGTGGCACTTATTCTTCTGGGGTCTGACCCAGCTGATTTTGTATGGCCAGATTTTGGAGTAGCACTCGAGGATCTACCTGCCTTCCAGCCAGATGGTGTACACTAGACGCAACCCTGGCAACGAGTGGGTTCCTTATTTTGCTCTCCCACTCTATTGTAAAATTATATTTTTGAGGCATTTAGCCGTCGAATAAGTGTTAGCGCGTGTTGAAACTTATATTATGTCTGCCTAAGGGCTAAGCTGTAACATGATTGACAAATCCTATGGTTGATCATGTATGACTTTGACTCTTGCTACTCTTCATATTTTATATGACTAGCTTCATGATCATCTGAATATGTAATGTTTGGGATGCCTTACCTTGTATGTCTGATGATCTAATATCTTGTAACATTTACTTGCTTGCTTGAGATTGAGACACTAGGCTTGTTCTTGACCATAAGAGACTGCTGACTTGTAGTTAAACCTCATACATCTAGACAGTCGTGACCGTATTGCGAGGTGGGTTGCACTTCAATGTACGTAGCTGGCTGTGTCTGTCCTCCGCTCTCCAGTATTCTGGTTCTGGGCGTGACACGTACTCAATCTTTTTACATTTTGTACTTATGCAATCCCAATCTGGTGCGCGTTGTTTCTAGTTCGTTCGAATCAACTCGTCAAAATATTTAGATTACCACTTACTCAATGATAGTCAATCTAAGGCTTTGCATACATGCGACGCTTGCTGATAGACTCGTTGCCACCTCGTATCCTGTAACGATCGACATCCCCGAGGCTATCCCATACACCACTCAGGGATGAAGTCATTTGACAAATCCTCAAAAATTATTTGATTCACAATTGATTACTTCGAATCTCCGTTCGAATCATTCCTCAAATTCAAGCACGCTCATCTATATCGCATAGACGATAACATCGTCTGATGGCACCCCTATCGATAGTCATCCTACTTACTCAATCGAGTCCAACTCATTTCATCCAGACGAATTTGAATCCCGCACACAACTTTGCTAAGGTCGACACAATTTTTTTGGTGTATATGCCCAGCCTGACTTAGCCAATCGTTCTTACTTGAAGTTAACTTTGTTCAGCTAATTGTTCCTTCGTAATATTTTTCAAATATATAGACTTATTGTTTGGACATCATGTGGGAAATTTGAGAGAGAGCACACCAACGATATCGATTACGGAACATCAGAGTTTACGGAACATCATCAAAGTTAAAGAATTCAATCGAAAGTCCATGGACGTAAAGTCGTACTTGATAGCATTATGTCAGGCCCCGATCCCGTAGGACCGATCGTCCTCGCTAAGGCAATTTTGCATGAGCCTAGGTTGCGCTCACACAAGGCGGGTTCCATAATGGCCGATTACAGGCTAAGAGACAGGGTCGTCGCACAAAAGTCCCTAAGCAGAAATATTGAATAAGTCAGCAGAAAGTTAGAAAAAAACATAAGTCAGCAAAAGAGGCTCTTTATTGATATTGAACAAGGATTACAAAAGTGGTCCGAGGCCATGATTACAATCACTCAGTCTCACTCTTCTCTCAAGTTATAAGTCACTCTTCTCTCTCTCTCATCTCTCAGTACAATTTGACGAGCAAGCGGATGCTTCAGATAGGCGATGTCCATACATTATGTCCTGTATAAGTCCAGACTCCATGGGGCCGGACGCCTCAAAACGCCAAGGAACTCCATTGCCTCGACGCATCCAAGCGAGCTTCGCGCCAACAAGCTTCTACCTATGCCTGTACATAAACACTGTGTGGGTATCAGTACTCAATTGTACTGCTGGAGTGAGCTCCTCGTCCACCCATACAAAATCAACACGTTCATTTACTTTGTGCAACATAAGCCCTTTATGATTATCTTTTTCTATTCTTGCCTTAGGATCAATTTTAGAACATAGACGCTGGCCTATTTTGTGTCTCTAGACCATCACCGTGTCTCACACCAATAACTTACTTATCGTTGTGCCTCTAGACCATTCTCGTGTTTGCAACATCAATGTACCGACTCGTGCTTGTCGTTCGTGCCATACTTCGAGACACAATAATATGGTCATACCATAAACTTTCTCCGAGCTTCAACATCGAGGCCGTGCCTAAATTTTTATTGAACCAACCGATTTCTGTGGCCCCAAGTTGTCGTCCGAAGAAACAACGCCCTTGTGCATAAGTTGTCCATGACCATGCACCTACGAGACTTCATCTGGACTCGCGTAAATACATGGTCTAATTTGTGCTACGACTCAAACCCTTTGCATATCGTACATTAAAATACTTGAGCAAAACATGCTCGAAACCATGAGACTCCCAAACGAGGGACCGCCTTACGACAAACCATCGCTTGAACTCTCCATTCTTTGAAAACCAGAAAACGGCTATTGTATAGCCTTCCTACTTAACTTGAACAAAACGTGTTCTTTAGGTGCCATAGACCGTGGCTAACTTTTTATTGAATCAACCGTGGCTCGTGCCTTAAACCAACTTGTGTTCTATGCGACGCTGCCGCCCAAGTCATACTCTATATGACGAGTCTTGAGATCGTGGCTATGACAACCGCAGAAATATAGGACAGTACATAGATTGACTTCGATCACCCGACATAACTTATGCCTAATTCAATCGTGCAACAACTTAACCCGTGGGACGAGTAAATGCTATGCCAAGTCTTGCACCGTACAAAGATGCATTGAGATTTATGGAACACTTTGTTATGCCAAGCATTGGACATTAGAATAGTGCATGCTTTATAAAGCATTGGACAGTGGGACCGTGCATGCTTTACGAAGCATTTATATCGTGCGACGTCTATGGCTATGCTAAGTCCATAGCCTTGTGGCAACATAGACCAACTTTCCTTCTCCCAAGCCATGGGACGAAGGACCGAATGTTTTTGAAAGCACGTCGTGCACGATTCTAAGACGACCGTGGGACATTTCCATATTCTAACTCAATCTGACCCAACTTGGGCTTATTTTCTTGGCTATTTAGATTTGCCTCTTTTATTATCAAGCCTACTTGTGCATTTGAAAACTTTCATTTTATTAGTGTGAAGGTAAGCTGAGACAAGTTCACCGAAGCCACCCACCTGAGCGATGAGTCGCCTCGAACGAACGGGACTTCGAGCAAGCCATTTCATGGCTAAGTCCGAACGTCGTTGGCGTTTTGATTCCTCCGGTTGAACTGAGAAGGACGGGACCTACAGTTCTGGATATTAGTTTCCGTTTACATAATGTAATTAAATCAGACTGCAGTTGACTATGGTTATGTACTATTGACTTTCGGCACTAGCTCATCATTTTGTAGCTAGTCTCATGAATCATTTAGATGAAGCGTCGGAGACGCCTTACTGCTTTGTCGTATGATCATTATTTACTATTTTTCGCTTTGATTGATTGAGAGATAGATGCTCTGTGAGACCATAGGAGACCTGATTGTAGAATGCACCCCTAGTCTCTTGACAGCCACAATCACCCTATGACGTCTTCGTACCTCATACGGGGTAGCTAGCCTAGTCCATCTCCGTATTTCGGTACTGGGGCGTGACAAATTCCTTGCTTGGATAGATGGAATCACTTTCCCTAATTTTCCTTCCATTGAGAATCACTTTCCTTTCCTTAATTCTTTTGGTACCCAAACATGGAAAGTAATCACTTTTTTTCCAATCCGATGATTCCGCGAACCAAACGAGACCTTATTATATGACATGTACTTGGACTGGGATGTAGACCTTTTCTTTAGGTCTCGTTTCGATCGCAGAATGGAAAAGTAAGGAAATCAATTCTTTGGTATTTTCTTTTATTTGAAAAATTATAATTTCTACCTTTTTTTCGGTGTTTGTAAATATCAAGGAAATTAGAAAGGAAAGTAAAATACTTATAAAGGTGAGTAAGTGAATCCTTACTTGGATGGAACTATTTTTTTGTTATTCTTTTCTCATCAATTACTTTGACACCGAAATATAGAAAAATAATATTATTATTTTTAACTTCATGATTCCATGAACCAATGAGACCTTACAGTGACAATGAGAAGCTAAGTTGAGTAATGGTTGGAGCTTGGAGGAGTCCTAAATACCTATGGGAACCTACATTGAGCAATGGTTGGAGGAGCCTGGTCCCCAAACACTAGGTCTATATACTGAGCGGATCAACAATAGGACTTGGCCATTATTACTAGTCACCTCCCAATATAGTAATTCAAGGGCAGGTCCGCTTTATGATCCTATGGTCCCTTTGATGGAAGCTTCGTAGCAAGGACTATAGTAGACTACTGGAGACAGCTCACCTGAAATGAAAATGCATGCGATGAGAATCTTTCTTTCTCTTTCTGTTGTGCTCTCTTTGCTTTTGTGATGAGCTGTTTGTTTGCATGTGTTGAGCTTGATTTTGTGAGAAGGAATGTTCCAAGTATAGAATTATGAAATCATATCACATGGACATGAATAATGAGGGAGTAGGTCTTGGTTTAGGTGGTTTATTGTAATGATCTCTCTGTCAATCACACACATTCGGTTGAGTTGGAGCGACCCTTTGGAGGAGGGGTGTGCTGCGTGCATGCAAGCAAGCATAAGCATTTGCTTGTTTTGTTGCTTCCATATGGTATATGCTAGTCTAGTGTGACAAAATGTATAAGCATGGTACCTTAGAGTCATTTTGGTGATTATTTTAAACATAAGGTCTGGAAATGTTAAAGCAATTTTCTGAGTGTTTGGCTGCAACGTTTCAAAAAAAAAAAATCACATTTTTTTTTCTTTTGATCTCAAAAAAAAAGTAAAAAAAAAAAAAAAAAATCTGTTTTCTGAAGTACATCAATCTGTTTTCTGAAGTATTATATAAATTCACCCATTTCACTAGGGGCAACATTCGGTTCATTCGGTTTAAACCGAATCGAAATAGTCAAAACCGAATAAACCGAAATTATATAAATTCAAAACCGAAACCGAATAGAATAAGCCGCAACCGAAACCGAACCGAATAAGCCACAACCGAATCGAACCGACTAACCAATCAGTTTATTCGGTTTGTTCGATTGGACAATTTCTATTATCTACTGGGTTGGACCCAAATTTGAAATCGTGGGTTAAATATATTCAAATTATAATTTTTATACACACATTTATTGAATTTTAAAAATGCGTACAAAGTTAGACTAGTTGTTACAATATCAAAGTTGGAGTTCAAATACATATGTAGAATTGTCGTTTTCAAAGTATACACATTTTTAATCATAAAATATGCATAAAATTAAGACTAAATTGTAACTTAATACCCTCAACTATCACAGTTTTTTAACTTAATACCGTCAACTTTTATAGGTACCAATTTGATACCCTGAAATTTCTTTGGACCAAATTGTCCCTTTCTTCTCCCCCAACCCCTCTCCCCCCCCCCCCCTCCTCTCTCTCTCTCCGGCTGCGGTGGCCGGGACGGCGGACAAGCATGATCGGACGGGGCGCAGGGATGTGAGGGCGAGTTGGGCAGCGCGCGACGGCGTACGGGGCAGCGTGAGAGGGGCGCGCGACGGGATGCGAGGCAGCACGCGGAGGCACAGGACGAGGCGCGGTGGGCGGGGGCAGCGCGCGCAGGGTACCCGCGAGGGGAGTGGGAGAGCGGGCTCGAGCTCGGGTGGGTAGGGGGGTCGTCGGGGCCGCGTGGGGGTGGTCGGTGTCGTGGGGAGGGGGGATGGGGGAATGGCTGCCGAAGGGGGGGGAGGGTGGGGGGAGTAGCAGTCGAGGAGGGGGGGTCGGGGCCGGGTTGATGGGAGGAGGGGGATGGCCACCGGAGGAAGGGGGTATGGCCGCCTGGGGTGGGGACGGGGGAGTAGCAGTAGGGGGGGGGTGGGGGGAGGGTAGTTTAGGAATAAAAAAAATTTGGGTATCAACTTAAAAATATTAGTTGAGATAGGGTATTAAGTTAGTACCTATCAAAGTTGAGGGTATCAAGTTAAAAATTTATGATAGTTGAGGGTATCAAGTTATAATTTAGCCTAAAATTAATGATATTTACATAATTGTATAAGTCTTATTTGATTTTGGACCGAAACACAAAACCAAAATCGAATGAAATTTTTAGTATTTTCAAAACCGAAACCAAACCGAATCTCTTATTCGGTTCGATTTTCGGTCCAAAACCCATTAATGCTCCTACATTCCACAACTCTCTTTTTCTCTCTCCTCACCTTTAAAAAATTTCAACAGCTCTTTTCTTCTCTGGATCTCGAAAGCTCCGCCTCGTTGATGAAGGAAGCGACAAATGAGAAAGCGGTCGAGGTGGGCCTAGGCGGAGCCGACATCACGGATGGGATCGAAAAGATTGGCCTACACCTGGACGGGGGGCGGTGGGGGTGCCGCATCCGGCCGCGCGACCGAGGCCGAGACCGGAGACGACGGAGCCTAGGTGGACGATGTGGGAGCGGGAGTCGTCGGAGGGAGGGGGGCCCCTTGACGGTCATGGAGACGATTTTCTCGCCGCGGAGGAGGACAAGGCCGAGGGTACGGAGGTCCTGGCACTCCTCGGCCGCGGCAGAGGGCTTGGAGTCAGTGGTTCCTCCCATGGTGGCGGTCTTGGATGGTGGGAGCTTGCGGAACTCCTTGCAGGCGTCGTAAACGAGTTTCATATGGCGGTCGAAGGCCATGAACTTGCCGAAGAGCTGACGACCGTCCTGGATGGCGACACACATTCGGTATTTGATGTATTGGAGCATCTTCAACCCCTTCGACATCGACATGGCTGCTGCTAATGTCGATAGAAGAAATTAGGGTTAGAGTTCTAGGACACTGGTGACATGATAATAGGGAATAAGACAGAGACTAGGACACAAAAATATGATACAAAATTTTATCAAACAAATAATTTTATAAAACTATTTTACCAAACGAAATCTTAATTTTTTTTCCAAAAAAATTTTTCAGATAAAAGTAACCAAATGCAAACTCAAAATCTTTCTACTCAGGAAACAACTTTATAACTTTTTTTAGAAAACTATTTTCAGAACCAAATTTCAGAAAACATATTCAAACAGACTTTTAATTTCTCCTAATTATTCACTATGGTTTAGATTCTTCCAGTTCATCACGTTTTATTTTGGAGGCTGTTGGATAGAAACGCAAAGGCTGTTATTTTTCAGTAGATCGACCTTATCAATGATAGCGATAAAGTCTTGTTCTCCATCAACAACAACATAATACATTACGAAAATAGTCAAGATATAACATTACAAATATGACGTGTTATGTTGTTATTAGCGAAAAACAAACCTTACAACTGCAATGTGGTTTAACTGACCTACTGAATTTATTATTATTATTGAAAAAATTGAGTTGCACCACACTTTATTTATCCAAATTTAAGGTGCACCCTAGTGCTTTACACTAGTGTAATTCATCTCCCACTTTTGACAGATTTCGTCCAACATGGACGGTCAACTGGGTTGACCCAATTTTTTGACAAAATTATCCCCATCTTCTTTCCAAGCAGGCAACCACCCGCCTCCTTCCGCCGTGCTCGACCCCCCTCCCCGCCTCGCTCAGCCCTCTGCCATCACCACCACATCACCACCATCATCTCCACCATCTTCATCATCACCACCACCACCTTCACCACCACCACCACCAACAAAACCCCCTCGGCCTGCCGCCCCCCGCTCCCCCCCCCCCCCGGCCGCCCACGACACCGCCCCCTCCCCCCTCTCCCGTGCCCCTGCCTCCGCTACCCCACGATGCCTCCCACACAACAGCAACCAACGGCGGCCATCGACAGCACGGACGGCGAGGTCGAGGGAGGAGGGGGACGGCAGTGGCAGAGCAGCGGCGGCGCGCGGCGGCAGCAACTGGCAGCGGCGGTGTTGGGGCAGCGCTATGGCGACGCGTGTGGCGAGGTGGGGGCAGCAACTGCAGCTACAGCAGTGATCTCCGGAGGGAGACTGCCGGAGGGGGGGGGCGACGATCTCCGGCGGGAGACGACGGAGCGGGGGGCGACGATCTGGATGCGGGTGATGGGGAAAGAAGACAACATACGAAAGGTATTTTGGTCCAAAAAATTGGGTCAATCCAGTTAATCGTCCAGAATGGACGAAATTCGTCAAAAGTGGGAGATGAATTACATTAGTGTAAAATACTGGAGTGCACATTAAATTTGAATAAATAAAATGGAATGTAACTCAATTTTTTTTCATTATTATTTGATTATGGTACAAGATTGCCGATGTTATATTGTACAACAAAGTCCAAATAACGCATCATGTGTTTCCATGTAGGAAATATATTTATGTGGAAGACGTCATCCGAAACCACTCAAATATCCAAAGCTACAAGTGTAATTACATAAACTTGAGGCAAAGTATGTGGTCATTTAGCTCACCGATAAAAACTACCAAAAAAAAAAAAAAAAAAAAAAGACTCTTCATCCTAAACAATATCTGCTAAATTCGCTAAGGCTGTGTTTGATAGGAATTTTTTCATGGAAAATTTCTATCACAATTTTTTTACCAATTATAGTATTGATAGTCTATATTTATCATGAAATTATTTTCCAAAAAACTATCATTTTTCACATTTTTATCTAAAATGGTGGAAAATGAAACTTGTTCAACCCATAAGAAAATATTTATTTTCCGTGGAAAATAATGACAGTCGAACACCCAAATTAAGTTTTCATTTAAAATTTTATAGAATTTTTTTCCTGAAAAAATAATTCCATAAAATTAATTTCTTTTTACGTATTTTTTATCTTATAATCAAACACACCCTAAATAGATTCTCGTTTTGAACAAGAGTGGTCGTTTCTTTTGACAAGAAGTTTCTCCCGAGTCAGACTTCAAGGACCACAAGTAATTTTTAAGCGGACTAAAACTAGCTTGCTTCCAGCAGATGCTACTTCCACAGAAGAAGTAGTCGCTATTGTTTTTTATCAACCAAACTGACTAAAATTTCTCAACTCTTGGTGTAAGAATAGTACTATTTTATTATTTGTTCTAAATGTGACAAGTTAAAGAAAAAAATTTAACAGTGGATTTTTTTTGCATTTAGAAAAAACATGTCTTAAAAATTAGGGACTCCAAATAGTTTTGTCGGGGCCCAGTCCATAGGCCCAAGTGACTTCTGTTGCCAGCCTAGAACAAAAGCAATTGTTAGAAATAAAGGGGGTGATCTGCAAAAAGAAAACATTTGCTTCATACGGGTCAGCTTGGCAATTCTTTAGAAATGGAAATATTTTAGCAAATGGTCCGGTTACAAATATGAAAACTAGTATATACTCTCACTTATTTTAAAAATTAGCAAATATCCCATTATGTGTATAATATTCAAATTTTAGGTTAAAATAATGGGGGCATATCTTAAATTTTTTAAATGTTGCATAGAAAGAATGAGAGCATTTGCTAATTTTTTAAAAATAAGAGTATATGCTGGTTTTCATATTTGTAATGGAACATTTACTATATATTCCTTTAAAATACCCGTTATCAACAATTATAAAGGGTCCAATTTTGGTTCTAAAAGTTTTTCTAAAACAATAAAATTACTTATATTTTCATATATAAACAAAAATCTTTCGAAAGAAGATTACATAATTGTCCTCCAAAATAATAGTTTATACACTCATAACTTACCAGCATAGATTTGGTTGTCTTTCAAATCTTATTGATCGAAGATGTTATATCGGTCAAGATTTGTCAATTATTAAAATGGGGGAGATTGTTGGCCCATTGGTCATGGTCAAACCTGATTTTAATAATTGATCAAACTCTGTCTCGATATATGACTACTTAAAGATATTTTGGACTCTTGGACACTGCCAAAGATCTGCTATCCATTCTGTTCAAGACCGAAGCTATGTTTGCTACTCGAGTCTATATTTTCTTTATGCAATGTAACTTTCACTTTTATTGAGTCTAGGAATACATTGTACACCGAGTCGTACTGGCAAATAGGCTATCCTAAAAATGTTTTTAAAATATTCCATGTTTTGAAAAACAGTCCCCTATTTACAAAAAGCTCATAACTACTTAAAACTATTTCAAAAAGCCCAAAAATCGAATTGCAAAAACCCTAACCAACCCTGACAGAACCCGGCCAGAGTTCGGTTAGTGAACGTTGCTTTTTGAAATTGGTCTACCTGCAGTTACGGATCCCAACGAGATTTTCTCATAGAGTTCTGTCCGAATTCTGCCCGAATTCTGACAGAGTTCTGCCTTTGAAAAAACTATAAATAGAGAAGGATTTCGATCATTTCAATTCACTCATTCACTTTCATCTCTTCTCTCTAAAGTCTAATGTTCTATTCCAAAGAGTTTAAGCTTTATTTTTCAAATCCCTAGCCAGTTATAATCCTCTAGTCGATTTGCCAGTGCGGTACAGTCTAGAAGCTTCAAAGCGATTGTAATCAGAGGCTTGGTTGAAGAAAGACTCTTCACAATTGAAGTTGGTCGATTACTTCGTATCAAAGCTCGCGTTTGTAGAAGTTGTAAGGACTTTATATAAAAACTTGCGATATTTTTCAATAGTGGATTTAACTGGAAGCTAGAGTTCTTCCGACTGGACTAGTCCTCACAAGAGGAAAACCAATATACATCGTCGTCTTTGCGTTTGCTTTATGATCTCTGCTTTTATAGTTATTTACTTGTGATATATATATTTCTCTGTGATCTTGCTGCTAACTTTTTAAATTAGCTATATTCCGCTGCATACTTTATTCACCCCCTCTAGAGTATTGTGCTTTACAAATTTGTTCCTACAATTGGTATCAGAGCACGTTATACAGATAAAGTAAGATAATATTGCAGTTATAATTTTACTATTCTTAACTGTTACATAGATCACAGCACAACACATAGCAACTGTAAAGTTCACAAGTGAAGGCCAAGCCACAAACATACCTCCTCTGTTTAACGGTACAAATTATACCTACTGGAAAATACGGATGAATTTCTTCTTGAAATCTCTAGATTTTGACTTATGGTCTATAATTGTTGATGGCTATAAAAAGCCTTCTCGTATTCTTATTGAAGATGTTTTGGTTGAAAAACTGCATGATAAGTATACTGATGAGAAAAAGAAAAAGGCCAGTCTTGACGCACGTGCTATTAACGCTTTATTTTGTGTCTTAGACATGACAGAATTTAACAGTGTGTCTACTTGCACAACATCAAATGAAGTGTGAAAACTTCTTGAAGTAACCCACGAAGGTACGACGCAAGTCAAGGAATCAAAGATCAACGGACTTACTCAGGAGTATGAGGCGTTCAAGATGAAGCCAAATGAATCTGTCACCCAGATGTTTATGAGATTTCTGGATATTATAAATCCTCTGTCATCATTAGGCAAGGATTACAGTAACCATGAGAAGATTCGTAAACTGCTGCGAGCTCTCACAAAGAACTAGATTCCAAAGGCTACAACAATTATTGAAGGGAACGACCTTTCAATAATGTCAATTGAAATACTCATGGGTGAGCTACTCACTCACGAGCTGGAACTTCAAGACTTTGAAGATGTTGCACCAAAGGAAAAGTCAGAGAAGTCGATCGCTTTTAAGGCTCAACATAGAAGAACTGTAGAAGTTGATTCCGACGATAATGATTCTGACACTGAGGATCAAGCTCTTATGGTGAGAAAATTAAGAAGTTTATGAGATTCAACAGAAGAACAAAGGACAACAACAACGATGAAGATCCTATTTGCTATGGCTGTAAGAAAAATGACAAATAAAGAAGGACTGTCCGACAGCATCATCATTAACCAGAAAGAGCAGCAAATATGACAAGGGCTACCTGAAGAATTCTACGTCCGGAAGATATGCCAATACAAGCATATGGCATAAAAGTAAAGCAAGAGACTCAGCAGATGAGTAATCAGATGACGCTGCAAATGTATGCTTGATGGCGTACGATCAGGTAACCACTAACCCCTTGTTTGATACTTATGATGATTTTCTCTTTCATCTTTACTCTTTATTTATTTCTTCATCTTCTTCCTCTTAACTTCTCCACCTACCAAGAGAAGCTTAGGCAAGTGCAACTTGCTTCATGGAGAAACTCCATTTTTGTTGTTCTATTGTCTTTCTTGCGAGATTCTAAGATACTTTAGAACTTGGCATTTTTTATTTTGATGGATATTTTCTTGTAGATCTAAGTTTATATTATTTTCGGTTTTTTTGGGTTTTGATCTATTAAACTTTATTATTTTCATGTTTTGATTGTTCCATGTTGTTGAGAATTCGATTTTACCCAAAATAGACCTTTGAAAAGTTAGATTTCAACTTGTTTTTAGAAAGTTATGGCCAAAAGTATTTTTTGGCCATTTCTATGTTCATCTGTGCTGATTCTGGCATGGACGATAAATAGTGTCCAAGCCGTATATGAGGGTGCTGCATAGTGCTGCATAGTGCTGCATAGTATCCGAGTCGCATATAGGAATGCCACATAGTACCGTATAGTGTCCGAGCCGCATATAAGGGTGTCGCATAGTGCCGCATAGTGCTGCATAGTATCCGAGCCGCATATGAGAATGTCGCATAGTGCCGCATAGTGTCCGAGCCGCATATGAGGGTGTCGCATAGTGCTTCATAGTGCTGCATAGTATCCGAGCCGTATATGGAAATGCCATATAGTGCCGTATAGTGTCCGAGCCGCATATGAGGGTACCGTATAGTGCCGTATAGTGCTGCATAGTATCCGAACCGTATATAGGAATGCCGTATAGTGTCGCATAGTGTCTGAGCCGCATATGAGGGTGCCGTATAGTATCGCATAGTGATGCATAGTATCCGAGCCGCATATGGGAGTGCTGTATAGTGCCGCATAGTGTCCGAGCCGCATATGGGAGTACTGTATAGTGTCGCATATTGCCGGATAATGTCTGAGCCGCATATGAGAGTGCTGCATAGTGTCTGAGCCGCATATGAGAGTGCCGCATAGTGTCTGAGCCGCATATGAGAGTGATGTATAGTGCCGCATAGTGTCCGAGCCGCATATGGGAGTACTGCATAGTGTCGCACAGTGTCTGAGCCGCATATGAGAGTGCTGTATAGTACCGTATAGTGTCCGAGCCGCATATGGGGGTGTCGTATAGTGCTGAATAGTGCCGCATAGTGCCTATTTTGGTTGTTTTTGGCTATTTTATGTCCTATTTGGCTAATTTGTGGCCAGAATTTCTCCCAACTCCCAACATAAAAGTGGTAGATCTTTTTCTTGGCTTCAAGAGCATGTTATTAGCTATTTTATTCAAGTTTTTTTATTTATTATAATGTAAGGATAAAACATGATAGTGGCCCGTCGTGGCGCACTCTTGACAAGTAAACATGACATATAATCTGGAACGCCGTTGCGACGGCTATCTCGACATGCTAGTAATCCTCCTCTTGATACCGTGGACGATTGTGCTTGTACAAATAAACCAGTCTTGTCTTGCATCATGTCTAGGACAGGGACCCCTGAATACCACGGTTAGGGGTACCTACTGAATTCAACTAAGGCTAATAACTAGAATAATCCAGTAGTCATGAAGAGATTTCCCAGCTATAGGCAATCCCGTTATCTGGACGCTCAAGTGGACTTGTAGCCTACCGACGAGTAGGGCACATTTCCAGCACACAGTCACGTGTTGCATTCTTTATAAACGGACATTCGACCTGGATAACCGGATGGTTTGCAGGACTTGTGGCTGTTGGAATAATCTCATTGCATCTTACTAGTAACTAGGCTTGTGATAACCCTAGTTAGTTAAAAGTATCAAGCCATATTTTTGATTGGGCGTGATTGATTGGATGGAGTTTATTCCAGCTTAGTCTTATCCTGATTCTGTGCAAGATTGTGACATGACATGATTATTGATGCTTGCCTTAACAATAACGATCGGAGGCCCAGTTCTGTTCAAGCGAAGGGTTACAACCCTGGTCCTTGTTTGGTTTAAGGGTTGTAACCTGGCTCCCGGAGCAGTTTTGTGTCCTCTCTTCGTTTATTATTTTATTTCAACCCCATGCCATGTTCGTCATATTTTACCTTACCTTAATACCATGATTATTTATACTGGCCTTAGCAATAAAGATCAGGGGTCCAGTTCTATTCAGGCGAAGGGTTATAATCCCGGTCCTTGTTTGATTTAAGGGTTGTAACCTGGCTCCCGGAGCAGTTCTGTGTCCTCTCTTCGTTTATTGTCTTCACTGTACCAATAATATTTGAGACGGGTTTCTATTCAGGTGAAGGACTGCAACCCCGCTCCTTGTTTGGTTTAAGGGTTGTAACCTGGCTACTTAAATGGTTTCTTCGTACTCAGTTTACTGTTGTTATCTCTATTATTATCAGTTCTTTATTTACTATTTATCTTTAATATTCTATTGTGATATGCTGGTTTTAGTTCCTAAGTGAAGCCTCCTTTGTGGCACTTGCTCTCTCTGGGGTCTGATCCAGCTGGTTTTGTGTGGCCAGATATTGGAGCAGCACCAGAGGATCCACCTGTCTTCCAGCCAGATGGTGACCACCAGGCGTAACCCTGGCAACGAGTGGGTTTCTTTTGTCCTCCCACTTTGTTGTAAAAATTATTCTTTTGAGGCGTTTAACCGGCGAGCACGTGTTAGCTCGTATTGCACCTTTATTTATTGTCTACCTACGGGCTGTAACATGATTGAAAGATCCTAGGGTTGATCATGTATGACTGAACTCTTGCTAGTCTTGACATTTTGTACGACTAGCTTCATGATCATCCAATATGTAATGTATGGGATGCCTTGCTATTATATATTTGGTGCTCTGACATCTTGTAACTATTATTGCTTGCTTAAGATTGAGACAATAGGCTTGTTCATGACCATAGGAGACTGTTGGCTTGTAGTTAAACCCTCATGTATCTAGACAGCCATGACCGTATAGCGAGGTAGGTTGTACTTCAATATACGTAGCTGGCTATGTACGCCCCCGCTTTCCAGTATTCTGGTTCTGGGACGTTACATGGTTTTAGTGGTAGCCCATGCAGGTCTTGTAAATCAAGATATGTGAGGGTTTACCGAATAGATGTCTCAATCAGTACTCGTCCTTGATCTCTGCTCGTATCTTCTGAATCATTGTAATCTTGACCTGATCGCATGCTTGTATCGTTGATCTGTCATGGTCCTTCCTTATTGTTCCCTATGTCGTCTTCTTCAGCAGCATTGTTTCTGGACCTGCCGATCAGCAAGGCAGAGTACCTCCTGCGGACCAGCAGTAACCTAGAGATCAAGTCCAGCATTCAGGAGTAGCCTCCAGAGTCATGCCTACTGGAAGAGAGCCACCAGTTCAGCCCGTCCAGCCTGTAGAGCCTGATGATGGCACTTTGGTGGGTCTCATCAGGTCACTATTAGCCTCCCAGGATCGTCGAGGAGATGCCTTGCACCAGGCGGTGGCAGACGCTTTGGCCAGAGGAGGTCATCAGGGTAATAGCACGGCCAACTGCTTCAAGCGCTTGAACCCTCCCTTCTTCGACGACAGTGAAGATGCGATCGCTGCAGATGCATGGCTTCAGGACACAGAGGTGATTCTAGAAGCATCCAGGACTCCAGAGAATGAGAAGGTGGACATGGTGCGCCTGCAATTATTGGATCTTGCCCGCAGCTGGTGGACGGCGCAGGCCGTTGGATTAGTGACCCATATTGCCTGGACAGTATTTAGGGAAAGATTCCAGACCAAGTACTTCGATGCTGTAGTTTGGTACGATCTACAGACGAGGTTCACCTATCTGAAGCAGATGGACAGGACGGTTGATGGATATGCGGCCGAGTTCTCCAGGCTTAGTCGATTTGCTTCCACCTTGGTGGCGACCGAGTTCGATTGAGCCCAGCGGTTCCAGCAGGGGCTCCACTTAGAGATTTTATTGGCGGTGGAGCAGTTTGAGCATCAGACTTTTGATGCAGTGTTGAGAGCAACCCGAAGGCATGAGTATACCTCCTAGAGGATCGTGGATAGGACCGGAGGTCGGAAGCGATCTCACGGCCAGATGAATCAGTCATCAGCACCAGTCCCGGCAGCCAGGGCTTTGACCATTGGAGCTCCGAGGCGACGGTCTCAGTGACGTCGGTTCAACATTCTACCCCGACGCACCCTCAGCAGCAGAAGCAGAAGTAGTCTTCCGTAGTGGGATGTTCATACTGCGGAAAGCCAGGGCATGTGGTATCAAAGTGTCGCAGAGCACAGGATTTGTGCTTGGTTTGTGGTTTCCCGGGCCACAGGATTGGGAACTGCCCGAACAGGGGGAGTTCATCGGCCTTCTCTAGTCCTTCAGTTAGAGGACCAGCACCAGTCCAGCAGCAGCAGCAGCTGCAGTACCCGTTTCCGAGGCCGTTGCCGACGCAGGCCCAGACATTCCAGCAGCAGAGACCGCAGCAGTATGCCCAAGCCCAAGCCCTGATTCAGATCAGACAGAGGAATTTTCAGCAGAGGGGACCCGTACCCAGAGGACATGATCAAGTGCTGGCCTTGACTATGGGAGAAGAAGAATTAGCACCAGGAGAGGTAATGGCAGGTACTATTCTCGTCAACACCTTTCCGACTTCAGTATTATTTGACTCTGGTGCATCGTATTCATTTATGTCTGCACGATTCGCGACACGGATCGGATTGGAGCCCGAGTCATTATCAGTAAGGCTCAATATACTTACTGGTAACGGACTTATGGGAGTAGATAGAGTATTTTCCTCGTGTCGGATCGTAGTTAGCGGTAGAGAATTTCTCGCTAGATTGATAGAGTTTCCGATGGTCGATTATGATGTGGTCTTAGGGATGGATTGGTTGATGGACCAGTATGCTAGGATAGACTGCCACATTGGCAGGGTTATTTTTAACATTCCAGGCGAGCCGGAGTTTTCCTTCTTCCGAGGCGAAGTTGAACCTTCTCCTCCAGTATTGTGGATGGCAGTAGCAGTAGTACAGTTACCTCATATAGTCGAAGAGTTTTAGATGTTTTCCAGAAGAGCTTCCAGGGATGCCGCCAGAGCGAGAGATCGAGTTTACCATCGAATTGATTCCCGAGACAGCTCCAGTGTCAGAGAGAGTCTACAGGATGGCGCCGTCAGAGCTAGAGATATTGTACAAGATGATTGAAGAACTCAGAACCAAGGAATTTATTCGTGCTAGTGGATCGCCTTGGAGAGCCCCGATGCTTCTTGTGAAAAAGAAGGATGGTACGTCCAGATTATGTGTAGATTATCGTACCTTGAACTCGATGACAATCAAGAACAGATACCCTCTCTCGAGAATAGATGACTTGTTTGATCAACTCAAGGGGCATCAGTATTCTCGAAGATCGACTTGCGGTCAGGATACCATCAGATCAGAGTCAGAAAGCAGGACATCCCGAAGACAGCTTTTAGATCAAGATATGGGCATTGGGAGTTCCTTGTGATGCCATTTGGAGCAACCAATGCGCCGACATTATTTATGGACCTCATGAATTGTTTTTTTATGCCTTATTTAGATCTTCGTGATCGTATTCCTAGACGACATCCTATTCTACAGCAAGAGTGAGGCGGAGCATGAGCAGCATCTCCGTGTGGTTCTTCAGATTCTCAGAGAGCACCAATTGTATGCCAAGTTCAGTAAATACGAGTTCTGGCTCGATCACATTTCGTACTTGGGTCATATCATCACCCGATGAGGAGTTGAAGTGGATCCCCAGAAGATCGTGGCCATTGAAACATGGTCGGTACCTAGCACAGTGGCAGAAATTTGCAGTTTTCTTGGCTTGGCCGGCTACTACCGGCGATTAGTTTCAGACTTTGCTCGAATTTCAGTGCCATTGACCCTGTTGACCCGTAAGGATGTACAGTTTGCTTGGACAGCAGAGTGCCAGGATTCTTTTGAGAGGTTGAAGCGAGGCTTGATGACGGCTCTTATTCTCACGCTTCCAGATGAAACCGGAGGATCCTCAGTGTATTGTGATGCTTCAGACAGAGGTTTAGGATGTGTTCTGATGCAGCATGGAAAGGTAATAGCTTATGCGTCACGATAACTTCGTGATCATAAGAGGAATTACCCAACCCATGACTTGGAGCTGGCAGCAGTAGTGTTTGCACTTAAGCTTTGGAGGCACTACTTGTATGGAGATAGGGTAGAGATTTTTACCGACCACAAGAGTCTGAAGTATGTGTTCACCCAGAAGGATCTCAACATGCGTCAGAGGAGATGGCTAGAGCTGCTTGTGGATTATGACATCAACTTGCAGTATCATCCTGGGAAGGCCAACGTTGATGCGGATTCATTGAGCAGGAGAGCCGGAGTTTATTTCCTAACAGCGCAACCAGAGCTGTTAGCCGATCTTCAGAAGATGGGTATAGAAGTTGTCCTCCCTTCCAGTGTGGCATTGATGGCCAGCATGCAAGTTCAGTCCACTATAGTCGAGAGGATCCAGATGGCACAGTCAACAGATTCCAAGCTTCAGCTACTCAGAGCAGAGTGTGAGGTAGGACGAAGACCAGAGTTATGTATCCATGAAGACGGTACACTTAGGCATGGGAGGTGTCTTTGTGTACCCAGTGGAGATATCAAAAAGGAGATCATGGCAGAGGCCCACAGTTCGCAGTATTCTATTCATCCCGGTGGCACGAAGTGTACCGTGATATCCACCAGAACTTTTGGTAGAATGGCATAAAGAGGGAAATAGCCCGATTTGTCTCTCGATGTTTAGTCTGCCAACAAGTTAAGGCTGAACATCAGAGACCAGCTGGACTACTTCAACCATTGCCAATTCCAGAATAGAAATGGAAGCATATAACCATGGATTTTGTGACTGGATTGCCTAGATCCCCGGCAGGCAGAGACGCTATTTGGGTTGTCATAGACAGGCTCACGAAGGTGGCTCACTTTTTCCCGTTCAGAGTTGGTCAGTCGACGGCTCAGCTAAAGGAGATGTATCTCCGACAAATTGTCAGATTGCACGGTGTACCAGTCAGAATCACCTCGGACAGAGATTCCAGATTTATGTCGCACTTTTGGCGTAGCCTGCAAGAGAGTTTAGGGACTTGCCTCCAGTTCAGCTCAGCGTATCACCCACAGACAGATGGTCAGTCAGAGCGTACCATACAAACCTTGAAAGACATATTGAGATCTTGTACACTCGACTTCGGTAGTTCGTGGGAAGATCACCTGTACCTGGTAGAGTTCTCGTACAATAATAGTTTCCAAGCTAGTATCCAGATGGCACCGTTCGAGGCACTGTATGGTAGGAAGTGCCGATCCCCGCTAGCATGGGACGATGTCGGAGAGAGGCAGATGCTCGATCCAGAAATAATTGCTCAGACCGTTGAGGTAGTCAGGAGAGTCAGAGATCATCTTCGAGTTGTCCAAGATTGCCAGCGTCATTGGGCCGATTCTCATCGACGCCCTCTTGAGTTTTCTGTCGGCGACCATATTTTCCTGAGGATTTCGCCTAACTGTAGCGTCATTCGTTTCGGCGTTGTCACTACCAAATTTCTAGTTTGAATTTTTATCATTTTTATGGTTATTTGAATTTATTATAATTTATTTGAATTTATGGGAATTTTTAGGATTTATTTTGGAATTGTTTGAAGGATGGTTGACTAGGTTGACTTTGACTAGCATTGACCTTGGTAGGCTAACCTAGAAACTAACCCTAGTTGTGTCGGACTTGGTTAGGTCATGTAACCTTAGTTAGACTAGAGTTAACCTAGGGTTTAGTGATTAAACTCAAGTTAGGCTAGTGAAGCCATAAGCCATGACTTATGGTTGAACCATTAAATAACAACTTGGCACATAGGAGCCCAAAGCCCAACCCACTAAGCTAACCCTAACCCTAATTCATGTTGGCCGGCCACATACACTAGTATTGGGAATCCCCCTATAAATATTCTCCTCCATTTAGGGCTAGCCTCTTTAGGAAAGAACAAGTTAAGGAAGAGGTATTTTCTCAACTTCATTAATTCATAGAAATTCTATTTTATCTCCTTTTTCCCTCAAATAAATTGCAATAGGTTCTAATTACTGTGTTCTTGCTATTTGTGGAGGTTATTCTCAGTTTGTGTGTAATTTAAAAAAGTTTGCTAGCAAGGAGGAACCCCCCTATTGGAAGCTTTTCTTGCATTTGGACACCACTAGGTAAATCACCCTAAACTCCATTAAATTCTGGATTTCTTTGCATGGAGACCTAGATCTAGGTGTCCCCTAGCTAACCCTAGATTTTCGTAGCATTTTGGACCCATTTCGTGTCCGTATCGGACACGTATCCGACCTAGACCTAAGTGTTTGATGAAATGTCCCAAAGGACATTTCGACCTAATTCCAGGAATCTTTTTGAATGGATTTGTAGTCGTATGTATGGCTTATGGATTTCTTCTTGACTGAGCTTAAAATAGTGTCGCATCGTGTCGGGCTACTCGGGGTAGATTTCTCACTGGACACAGCACGAGGACATGAGATATTTTTTGGACACGTTGGGGCAGTGTCTGACACGACACTCCCCAAGTGGCACAACCTCTCGTGTCGTGTCGAGGGAGGAATCATCGTCGCACTATTTGTGCACTGACTGTTCAGTCGTTTGAATCGGGTTCTGATACGTTGTCCTGGACACGTCTGTGCGACTCGACCTGGGGATTCAGGGTATTGGACACGTAGCTGGACCCTAGGCGAACCTAGGGACACGACCACGAGACACTTGGACACCTGTGTCGTGTCCTAGACCTAAGTGCACACACGCACGAGACAGTGCACTGCTGTGCAGTGTCTGTGTATGCTGAAATGGTTTTAATCGTGTTGGACACGTCGTGTCACGTTGTGGTGTAACACTCTGACACTAAATGACACGTGCACATATCTAGGATGCATTACCAACCTTTAATTTTGTAATTTAATTGTTTTCGAATTACATTTTCCAATTTCCCCTAAATTTCTGATATATGAACATTTCCTATTTTTCCAGTTTTTGATAATTGATTTTAGGCAGCTAATTAAACCTATTTAAATGATGATAATTGTTGGTTTTATATCCTAAAATGGTTCTCCTACATGTTTTCTATCTATGGGTCGAATTTGGGTGTTTTTTCATTGAATATTGGATTTAATTGGGATTTCGAAATCCTTGGTCAGAAAACTGGAAACTGTTGGTATACAAATGAATTGGTTTTCTTTCCTTTTCTCTGTTAAAACTGAACTGAATTGGTTCCCTTCCTATTTTCTAAAACTGAAACTGTTTGTAATTGGAATTGGTTTCCTTTCCTTCCTCTTCTCTATTACTGTTTTCAGCCACACATATTTCCTGTACACTCTGTCCTATTCCTATATCACAGTCTCACACACTCACTGCTCACACACACATACCGATCTATGTTCCTGTACACAGGAAACACACACACAGTCCACTCTTTACACATGTACACACACCTATTAGCTAAGTCTCACATTGTCTCTCTTTGTACACACACACACTGTTTATCATACACCCTTCATGACACACACTCTCACACACACATTGACACTACACTATCAGCCACACACACACACACATGCCTCCCCTCTCTCTATATACACATGTATGTATATATTATATATGAATATCAATATATGTATGTAATGTATATATGTAAAGTAATGTATATACAATATAGGTAGCCTACATATATATATATTTATATATATATATATATATATATATATATATATATTTTTTTTTTATATATATATATATATATATATATATATATATATATATATATATATTATATATATATATATATATATATATATATATATATATATATATATATATATATAAAAAAAATATATATATATATATATATATATATATATATAATGTAATGTATGTAAATATGCATATGTATATATATGTAATATTGAATGCCTAATGTTATGTATCCAAATATATATGTATATTGATAAATAAGTTAGACATGTTGAATGTATGCTAGTTATATAGCACATAACTATATTGTGATATTGTAATATAGTTGGGATAGGCTTGGTTCAGGCTTGCATAGCCTTGTAGTGGTGTGTACTAGCTAGTATAGGCTTGTTTGACCTAGTTTAGACTTGTTGGACCTAGTTTGACCATAGTTGACCTAGTTTGACTTCTAGGGTTGACCAGAGTTGACTTTGGCCTAGATTGACCTAGATTCATTTAGAATGCATTGAATTGCATCTTGTTATCATTTTAGACTTGTTGTGACTTGTGCTGTTCTGATTAGGAGCCAGACACCTCTCCTCGGACAGTACATTTCATCCGGACAATCAGATACCAGGTGAGTACATTCTCTGATCATTTCATATCATGCTTAGAATTATTTTCCTGCTTTAAATTACTTTACTTGATACTGTCACGTTGGTCACACGGATTGGTACTATATGGATCCCTTCTTGAGATGTTTTCCTTTAGGAGCATCGGATACTTCATGTTCTGTGCGTTTCACATACATGGTATATCACTATGCTTCATTGGTTCATTGAATCACTTGTGACATGTACCCTTATGATCACAGAGTCTTCCTTGAATCCTCCTATTTATTGGGCTTCCTAGAATCCCCATTTATGGGACTACCATGTACCACCCTTCGGGGGCCATTGCATGGAATCATAACATAACCTGGCCGGATCCTTGTGTATTGATTGGGGGTACGGGGGAGTAGAAGTGGACATGTGAATAATACCCAAGTAGTATCTCATCAGAATCATTCCGTAGTGTCTCATCAGAATCATCCTATGCCATTTACATGTCTATATTGTACTCTGACTCACTAGCCACTGTTAGTCTCTATTTATAGTAGATATTTCTATTACAGTTCTCTCTCTGTTTACATACTGCATTTCTTTCAGAACCTGTATCTTACTTTACTGCATGATTATATTTTCTAACCTGCTATGAACTGTTGAGATGTATTGTGCTCGCTCCTGTCCTGACTGGACCTGTTGAAAATATTACAGAGGGCGAGGAGGAGGCCTGTATGGATACCTTCTACGGGACAGCCCTAGACGACACTTGTGAGCTGGACTCTCAGGAGGACCCAGCTCTAGCTGATGACATTATCCCCATTGCCTAGACTAGCTTAGTTAGGCCTTATCTTATTTATGTTGTCTTGAGACTGGTTTAGCTAGACTTTATACTTCTATCTTGAGATCTGGGTTGTATATATTCTTTCATATTCAGTAGCTGAGACTTGTATTCTGGATATCTGCTGAGATGGTATCTTAGACTATTTGATCATATGTATTTTCTTTGAGTTCTATATCATATCGTGCTTCTTCTTCCTTAGTTGTGATTGAGTTTATTTACTGCTATGTCACCCCCATTCGGGGAGTATAAACTGTTTAGCTTTATATTGTTAGATGTTATGACCTAGGACAGCGTTCTACCGTCAACACTGTGGCGTAGGCTGGACGTACCCACGTCTCGTGCCCTTACTCTAGGGTGCAGGTTGTGACACGTTTTTAGTGGTGGCCCATGCAGGTCTAGACTAGAAGTGTAGTGGTATTCGAACCAGAGTATCACTACAGCCTACAGTAGGATATAGGATATTAGTTTTCAAGGTACTCAATCACATTAGGAAAAACTCTTTTATTGCCATCTAAATCCTTATTGTCAGCTGATTCTTTTGAATTTTAATTGTCCGCCTTTGTTATATCGCTTCTTTCTCAGAAATTGATACTCTTGTTGGTCTGTCTTCAGGATGGTAGAGACTCGGTCGCAGCGTACCATTCATGGGGATGCTATAGAGGGGACTGCTACCTCTCAGCCAGTACAGCAGGGTTAGGAGACTGCAGCTCCTGCCACCTCTGCTCGTATTAAGACTCTAGCAGCAACAGCAGGGGGTATGCCTCCACCGGCTCGGAGGCAGGACCCAGTCATCGCAGAGATGCCTTTCCAGCAGTCGCCGCCTACAGGATACATGGATACGGCACAGATATTCTCCTACTTCCAGCAGTTCATGGACCGACAGCAGGCCCGACAGGACAGGGGCATGGAGTTGGCCCTTACGACGGTCGCAGCTCGACCAGCGGTTCAGCAGCCGAGGACACAGGAGATAGAGCAGTTCCAGAAGATGAGCCCTAGAGACTTCCTGGGGACAGAGGGGATCCTATATGCTGACGAGTGGATCGAGCATATAGAGGAGATCTTTCGTCTGGCCTGAATACCAGCAGATCTCCAGATTGAAGCAGCGGCTAGCCGGATGCGAGTTCTTGCTCGCACCTGGTATCAGTCAGACCCTAGGGTGGAGGTAGCTGGGCAGACTTGGAAGGAGTTCAAGGGCTTCTTCAAGAAGAAGTTCTTTCCAGATTCAGCGCTTCGAGACTTGGAGTCGCAGTTCGAGAGCTTGGTTCAGGGGAGCCTGTTAGTGGAGGAGTATGCTGGGGAGTTCGGCCGCCTCGGCAGATTCGTAGAGGACTTGAGAGAGACGACGAAGGCCCAGAGGTTCCAGAAGGGTCTGGTCAAGGAGGTCAAGTCCTTGACCAAGGGCAACAGGGATGCCACTTTTGAGGAGATCTTGACGGGAGCCTTATTGGCTGAGGATGATCTTAAGCTTAGGCTCAAGAGGGGGAGAGACCCAGTTGGGGGCAGCAGCAGCGGAGGTCAGGCCAAGAGTCCTCACTTTCAGCACCAGCAACCGAGGCAGTTCCAGCCGCAGCCGATCCAGCAGAGGCCAGTTCACCAGCAGCAGCAGTCGAGACAGTACCAGCAGGGCCAGAGATAGGTGATCACTTGTGCTTACTGCAAGAAGCCCGGGCATGTCACCAATGAGTGCCGGAAGAGGCTGGGCCAGTGCCTAGTGTGTGGTTCAGCAGACCACTAGATGAGGGAGTGTCGCATAGCATGAGCAGCTCAGGGAGGAGGAGCCAGGGCTCCAGCAGGCCAGCAGAGGGGACCAGCCCTGCCGACACAGCAGCAAAGATTTGTTCAGCATCAGCAGCAGGCCAGGGGAGGCCAGCAGGGGCGAGCTTTCGCCATGGCGGTCGGGGATACAGAGGCGATAGGAGAGCTGATCGCAGGTTCGGTTCTTCTCGACTCCAGACCATCTTTTGCATTATTCGATTTCGGTGCTTCGTATAGCTTCATATCGGTATCTTTTACGATTAGACACGGTATCATAGCTGAATCGTTGCCTAGGACTTACAAGATCACGACCGGGGGTGGCATTATCCTCGTACGTGATATTTGTAAGGGTCGGAGCGTTGTTTGGGTGAGTTGGAGGTGAGCCTGCTCGTAATGCCATTGCCGAACTATGATATAGTACTCGGTATAGACTGGTTGAGCAGGCACCATGCCAGTATTGATTGCAGAGGGGGTAGAGTTCTCTTCAGAGTACCGGGGGAGCCAGAGTTCGAGTACTCCAGACGTCAGGCAGAGCAGAGCAGCGGAGTCTTCTGCGGAGTCTCGATTGAGGAGCAGACGATTCCACACCCCTTGATAGCAGAGTATATGGATGTTTTCCCAGAGGAGTTGCCTGGATTGCCACCCGACAGAGACATTGAGTTCTCGATAGACTTGGTTCCAAGAACGGAACCCATCTCCCAGCACGTCTATCGAGTGAACAATAGTGAGTTGGTGGAGCTGAAGAAGCAGGTGGATGAGCTGCAGGACAAGGGCTTCATCCGTTCGAGTTCGTCGCCATGGGGTGCACCAATGTTATTTGTACCGAAGAAGGATGGGTCAGTACGGATGTGTATTGACTATATGGTACTCAACAACCTCACGATCAAGAACAGATACCCACTGCCATGGATCGACGATCTCTTTGACCAGTTGAGTGGAGCTCGGGTATTTTTCAAGATTGATCTGAGGTCGGGATATCATCAGGTGAAGGTAAAGGGGGGAGGATATTCCCAAGATCGCTTTCAGGACGTGGTATGGGCAGTTTGAGTTTTTGGTTATACCGTTTGGGCTAACCAATGCACCAGCAGTATTTATGAACCTAATGAACAAGGTGTTCCACCAGTACCTGGATCAGTTTGTGGTGGTGTTCATTGACGACATCTTGGTATATTCCAAGACTGAGGAGGAGCACGAGGAGCATTTGAGGATAGTGCTGGAGACTCTCAGGAAGGAGCAGCTTTACGAAAAGCTCTCCAAGTTTGAGTTCTTCTTGGCCCAGCTGGACTTCTTGGGGCATGTGGTGACTGGAGATGGTATCTCAGTTGACCCCAAGAAGATCGTAGCAGTTGAGGCATGGGCAGCGCCGACTTCAGTGGCAGAGATCAGGAGTTTCCTGGGGCTGGCAGAATATTATAGGAGATTTGTGCAGGATTTCTCCCGGGTTGCAGACCGTTGACTCGGTTGATCCAGAAGGATGCTGAGTTCATTTGGTCAGAGGAGTGTCAGGCAGCTTTTGATGAGTTGAAGAAGCGGCTTACGACAGCTCCGATTCTGACATTGCCTTCAGAATCAGGGGGATTCACTATTTATAGTGATGCTTCAGGAAAGGGGCTGGGTTGTGTCTTGCAGCAGCATGGAAAGGTGATTGCCTATGCTTCCAGTCAATTACGTTCCCATGAGAAGAACTACCCTACCCACGACCTGGAGCTTACAGCAGTGATATTTGCTCTGAAGTTGTGGAAGCACTATCTGTATGGAGAGAGGGTAGAGATTTTTACAGATCACAAGAGCTTGAAATATGTGTTCACTCAGAAGGAGCTGAACGTGAGGCAGCGCAGATGGCTAGAGTTGATGAAGGACTTTGACATATCACTTCAGTATCACCCAGGGAAGGCCAACGTGGTTGTCGATACCTTGAGTAGGTATCCGACAGCCATGTGTTTGACCATAGACCGTCACTTGTTTGCTGATTTGGAGAGCCTGGAGATTGAGGTGATCGTGTCCGGAGTACAGATGCAGATGTGGGGCATACAGATACAATCGGACTTGATGGAGAGGATCAAGGCGACACAGTTTGAGGACATTGCTCTACGGTGTCTCTGAGAGCAGGTCCGAGCAGGATTGGTGGAGGGCGAGTTTTCTCTTGCAAATGATGGTGCCTTGAGGCACGGTTCCAGGTTATGTGTGCCCAACGGAGAGCTCAGGGAGCAGGTTTTACAGGAGACCCACATATCTCAGTACTCTATACACCCGGGTGCCAACAAGATGTACCGAGATCTGAGTGAGCATGTTTGGTGGTACGAGATGAAACGGGAGGTGGCTCGCTTCGTAGCTAGGTGCTTGGTCTGTCAGCAGGTCAAGGCAGAGAGGCAGAGGCCCGGTGGATTGTTGCAGCCGCTGGCCATTCCCGAGTGGAAATGGAAGCATATCACTATGGATTTCGTATCTGGACTGCCGCGTACACCAGGAGGGAAAGACGCGATTTGGGTCATCGTTGACAGGTTGACCAAATCGGCCCACTTCTTGCCATTCAAGGTGGGTACGTCTACAGAGAGGCTAGAAGAGATATATATGCGGCAGATAGTCAGGATTCACGGGGTTCCGGTCAGCATCATCTCAGATCGGGATAGTCGCTTTACTTCTCATTTCTGGAAGAGTCTGCAGACTAGCTTGGGCACTCAGCTCAAATTTAGTACCGCATACCACCCCAGACGGACGGACAGTCAAAGAGAACTATTCAGACGCTTGAGGATATGCTGCGGACGTACGTCTTGGACTTTGGAGGTTCCTGAGAGGATCATCTACATTTGGTGGAGTTTGCTTACAACAACAGTTTCTAGGCCAGTATTGAGATATCACCTTTCGAGGTTCTGTACGGGCGAAGGTATCGTACACCCTTATCTTGGGATGATGTTGGTGAACGAGCTTTACTGGGACCAGAGATGGTTGTTGACGAGTCGAGAAGGTGAAGCTCATCAGGGACAAACTTCGCGTGGCTTAGGACAGACATCGGCACTGGGCCGATAGCCACCGGAGGCCGTTGGAGTTTGAGGTACAGATTAGAGTAGGATTAGATTTAGGTTTGTTTGTTTATGATTTGATAATGTTTGTTTATTATAATTAATTGAGACCTTGCTTGTGATTAGGTTGGAGACCAGGTTTTCTTGAGGATATCTCCGACTCGTGGTATGATACATTTTGGTGGAGGCGGGAAGCTTAGCCCGCGCTTCATCGGTCCTTTCGTTATCACCGGGAGAGTCGATGACGTGGCATACATGCTAGACTTGCCACCTGCACTAGTGGAGGTCCACAACGTATTCCATGTATCACAGTTGAGACGGTACGTGGCTAATCCTAGCCATGTGCTCGATCATTCGGAGATTGAGGTTGAACCTTCTCTCAGCTATCCAGAGCAGCCAGTGGAGATACTGGATCGACGGAAGAAGGTTCTGAGGAACCAAGTGATACCCTTGGTACGCGTCGCATGGAGGCATCATTCTTCAGGAGTGTCTACCTGGGAGCGGGAGGATGAGATGCGCAAGCGTTACCCATATCTTTTTGGACCGTGAGGTATACTTTCTATCCTTCTCATCAGTTGCATTTCGCCTTTCAATTTCGAGGACGAAATTCTTTTAAGGAGGGTAGATTTGTCACTACCACATTTCTAGTTTGAGAGTATTTTTTTTTCATTTTTAAGGTTATTTGAATTTATTATAATTTATTTGAATTTATGGGAATTTTTAGGATTTATTTTGGAATTGTTTGAAGGATGGTTGACTAGGTTGACTTTGACTAGCATTGACCTTGGTAGGCTAACCTAGAAGCTAACCCTAGTTGTGTCGAACTTGGTTAGGTCATGTAACCCTAGTTAGACTAGCGTTAACCTAGGGTTTAGTCATTAAACTCAAGTTAGACTAGTTAAGTCATAAGCCATGACTTATGGTTGAACCATTAATTAACAACTTGGCACATAGGAGCCCAAAGCCCAACCCACTAAGCTAACCCTAACCCTAATTCATTTTGGCCGGCCACATACACTAGCATTGGGAATCCCCCTTATAAATATTCTCCTCCATTTAGGGCTAGCCTCTTTAGGAAAGAACAAGTTAAGGAAGAGGTATTTTCTTAACTTCATTAATTCATAGAAATTCCATTTTATCTCATTTTTCCCTCAAACAAATTGCAATAGGTTCTAATTAGTGTGTTCTTGCTGTTTGTGGAGGTTATTCTCAGTTTGTGTGCAATTTGAAGAAGTTTGCTAGCAAGGAGGAACTCCCCTATTGGAAGCTTTTCTTGCATTTGGACACCACTAGGTAAATTACCCTAAACTCCATTAAATTTTGGATTTCTTTGCATGGAGACCTAGATCTAGGTGTCCCCTAGCTAACCCTAGATTTTCGGGGCATTTTGGAACCATTTCGTGTCCGTATCGGACACGTATCCGACCTAGACCTAAGTGTTTGATGAAATATCCCAAAGGACATTTCGACCTAATTCCAGGAATCTTTTTGAATGGATTTGTAGTCGTATGTATGGCTTATGGATTTCTTCTTGACTGAGCTTAAAATAGTGTCGCATCGTGTCGGGTTGGACATATGCACACGTGGGTGCACACGCGCGTGCGGGCAGTGTGCGTGTCCTGCTACTGGGGTAGATTCCTTACTGGACACAGCACGAGGACATGAGATATTTTGTGGACACGTTGGGTCAGTGTCTGACACGACACTCCCCAAGTGGCACGACCTCTCGTGTCGTGTCGAGGGAGGAATCATCGTCGCACTGTTTGTGCACTGACTGTTCAGTCGTTTGAATCGGGTTCTGATACGTTGTCCTGGACACGTCTGTGCGACTCGACACGGGGATTCAGGATATTGGACACGTATCTGGACCCTAGGCGAACCTAGGGACACGACCACGAAACACTTGGACACCTGTGTCGTGTCCTAGACCTAAGTACACACACGCACGAGACAGTACACTGCTGTACAGTGTCTGTGTATGCTGAAATGGTTTTAATCGTGTTGGACACATCGTGTCACATTGTGGTGTGACACTCTGACACAAAATAACACGTGCACATATCTAGGATGCATTACCAACCTTTAATTTTGTAATTTAATTATTTTCGAATTACATTTTCCAATTTCCCCTAAATTTCTGATACATGAACATTTTCTATTTTTCCAGTTTTTGATAATTGATTTTAGGCAGCTAATTAAACCTATTTAAATGATGATAATTGTTGGTTTTATATCCTAAAATGGTTCTCCTACATGTTTTCTATCTATGGGTCGAATTTGGGTGTTTTTCATTGAATATTGGATTTAATTGGGATTTCGAAATCCTTGGTCAGAAAACTGGAAACTGTTGGTATACAAATGAATTGGTTTTCTTTCCTTTCCTCTTTTAAAACTGAACTGAATCGGTTCCCTTTCTATTTTCTAAAACTGAAACTGTTTTGTAATTGGAATTGGTTTCCTTTCTTCCTCTTCTCTATTACTGTTTTCAGCCACACATATTTCCTGCACACTCTGTCCTATTCCTATATCACAGTCTCACACACTCACTGCTCACACACACACATACATATCTATGTTTCTGTATACAGAAAACACACACACAGTCCACTCTTTACACATGTACACACACCTATTAGCTAAGTCTCACATTGTCTCTCTTTGTACACACACACACTGTTTATCATACATCCTTCATGACACACACTCTCACACACACATTGACACTATACTATCAGCCACACACACACACATGTGAATAATACCCAAGTAGTATCTCATCAGAATCATTTCGTAGTGTCTCATCAGAATCATCCTATGCCATTTACATATCTATATTGTACTCTGACTCACTAGCCACTGTTAGTCTCTATTTATAGTAGATATTTCTATTACAGTTCTCTCTCTGTTTACATACTGCATTTCTTTCGTACCTGTATCTTACTTTATTGCATGATTATATTTTCTAACCTGCTATGAACTGTTAAGATGTATTGTGGTCGCTCCTGTCCTGACTGGACCTGTTGAAAATATTACAGAGAACGAGGAGGAGGCCTGTGTGGATACCTTCTACGGGGCAGCCCTAGACGACACTTGTGAGCTGGACTCTCTGGAGGACCCAGCTCTAGCTGATGACATTACCCCCATTGCCTAGACTAGCTTAGTTAGGCCTTATCATATTTGTGTTGTCTTGAGACTGGTTTAGCTAGACTTTATACTTCTGTCTTGAGATCTGGGTTGTATATATTCTTTCATATTCAGTAGCTGAGACTTGTATTCTGGATATCTGCTGAGATGTTATCTTAGACTATTTGATCATCTGTATTTTCTTTGAGTTCTATATCATATCGTGCTTCTTCTTCCTTAGTTGTGATTGAGTTTATTTACTGCTATGTCACCCCCATTCGGGGAGTATAAACTGTTTAGCTTTATATTGTTAGATGTTGTGAACTAGGACAGCGTTCTACCGCCGACACTACAGCATAGGCTGGACGTACCCACATTTTGTGTCCTTACTCTAGGGTGCGGGTCGTGACAGGCGCACGGGGAAAGCTTAGTCCTAGGTATATAGGGCCATTTGACATTCTGGAGCGAGTAGGAGATGTATCCTATCGTCTCGCTCTTCCACCATCGCTACGTGGGGTGCATGACGTATTTCATGTATCCCAACTATGACGATATATCCCGAACCCAAGCCACATCCTGGATCATTCAGAATTGGTTGTTGGTACCAACCTTTCGTATGAGGAGAGGCCCGTGTCTATATTGGACCGAAGAGAGAAGACACTCAAGAACAAGACTATCAAGTTAGTCCGAGTTGCTTGGGGTCATCACTCTTTGGGTGAGTTAACGTGGGAGCGTGAGGATGATATCCGATCGCGATATTCCGACTTGTTTGACACGTAAGGTATAATATCTTTCTTATGCCTTACACTTCAAATCATTGCTTGCATATTTGATTGCTTGATTTATTGCTTAGCTGTAGATTGCATCTGATAGTGTAACTTGTTCCGACACCTCTAGCATCTTTAATTAAATTTCGAGGATGGAATTCTTTTAAGGTGGGTAGAGTTGTCACCCTCGAAATCCGTGTTACGTATTTTCGTATACGTGTACATATTTTGGGTCCGTATTTTTATTAGTCATGGTTAGCTAGTCATGATTGTATTTTTAGCATGTTGTATTGGCATGGTTATTTTGGCATTTTATTGGTTATGGCTTAGCTTGGTTCGATTTAGCATGGTTTGGTTTGATTTTGGGTTCATCATGAACCAAAAGAAAACCCCTACCTACTACCACCATCATCATTTAAAATCCAACCCCCTTTCTCTCTCATCTTTACCCTTCATTTATTTCTTCATCTTCTTCCTCTTAACTTCTCCACCTACCAAGAGAAGCTTAGGCAAGTGCAACTTGCTTCATGGAGAAACTCTATTTTTGTTGTTCCATTGTCTTCCTCGCGGGATTCTAAGATACTTTAGAATTTGGTATTTTTTATTTTGATGAATATTTTCTTGTAGATCTAAGTTAATATTATTTTCAGTTTTATTGGATTTTAATCAATTAAACTTTATTATGTTCATGTTTTGATTGTTCCATGTTATAGAGAATTCGATTTTACCCAAAATAGACATTTGAAAAGTTGGATTTCGACTTATTTTGAGAAAATTATGGCCAAAAGCATTTTTTGGCCATTTCTATGTTCATCTGTGCTGATTCTGGCAGGAACGATGAATAGTATCCGAGCCGCATATGAGGGTGCTGTATAGTACCGCATAGTGCTGCATAGTATTCGAGCCACATATGGGAATGTCGCATAGTGTCGCATAGTATCCGAGCCGCATATGAGGGTGCGGCATAGTGCCGCATAGTGCTGCATAGTATCCGAGCCGCATATGGAAATGTCGTATAGTATCGCATAGTGTCCGAGCTACATATGAGAGTGCGTCATAGTGCCGCATAGAGCTGTATAGTATCCAAGTCGCATATGGGAATGTCGCATAGTGCCACATAGTGTCCGAGCTGCATATGAAGGTGCTGCATAGTATCCGAACCGCATATGGAAATGCCGTATAGTGCCACATAGTATCCGAGCCACATATGAGGGTGCCGTATAGTACTGCATAGTATCCGAGCCGTATATGGGAATGCCGCATAGTGCCGTATAGTGTCCGAGCCGCATATGAGGGTGCCGCATAGTGCCACATACTGCTGCATAGTATCCGAGCCGCATATGGAAGTGCTGCATAGTATCGCATAGTATCCGAGCCGCATATGGGAGTACTGCATAGTGTCACATAGTGTCCGAGCCGCATATGGGAGTGCTGCATAGTGCCGTATAGTATCCGAACTGCATATGGGGGTGCCGCATAGTGCTGAATAGTGTCGCATAGTGCCTATTTTTGCTATTTTTGGCTATTTTATGTCCTATTTGGCCAATTTGTGGCCAGAATTTCTCCCAACTCCCAACATGAAAGTGGTAGATCTTTTCTTTGGCTTCAAGAGCATGTTATTAGCTATTTTATGCAAGTTTTCTCATTTATTATAATGTAAGGATAGAATATGATAGTGGCCCGTCGTGGTGCACTCTTGAAAAGTAAACATGACATGTAATATGGAACACCGTTGCGACGGCTATCTCGACATGCTAGTAATCCTTCTCTTGATACCGTAGACGATTGTGCTTGTAAAAATAAACCAGTCTTGTCTTGCATCATGTCTAGGACAGGGACCCTTGAATACCACGGCCAGGGGTACCTACTGAATTCAACTAAAGCTAATAACTAGAATAACCCAGTAGTCATGAAGAGATTTTCCAGCTACAGACAATCCCGTTATCTGGGTGCTCAAGTGGACTTGTAGCCTACCGATGAGTAGGGCACATTTCCAGCACACATTCACGTGTTGCATTCTTCATAAACGGACATTCGACCTGGATAACCGGATAGTCTGCAGGGCTTGTGGATGTTGAGATAATCTCATTGCATCTTGCTAGTAACTAGGCTTGTGATTACTCTAGTTAGTTAAAAGTATAAAGCCGTACTCTTGATTGGCCGTGATTGATTGGATGGAGTTTATTCCAGCTTAGTCTTATCCTGATTTTGTGCAAGATTGTGACATAACATAATTATTGATGCTTGCCTTAGCAATAACGATCGGGGGTCCAGTTCTGTTTAGACGAAGGGTTACAACCCCGGTCCTTTTTGGTTTAAGGGTTGTAACCTGGCTCCCGGAGCAGTTCTGTGTCCTCTCTTCGTTTATTGTCTTATTTCAATCACATGCCATGTTCGTCATATTTTACTTTACATTAATACCATGATTATTTATACTGGCCTTAGCAATAAAGATCAGGGGTCCAATTCTGTTCAGGTGAAGGGTTACAACCCCGGTCCTTGTTTGGTTTAAGGGTTGTAACCTGGCTCCCGGAGCAGTTCTGTGTCCTCTCTTCGTTTATTGTCTTCACTGTACCAATAGTATTTGAGACGGGTTTCTATTCAGGTGAAGGACTGCAACCCCGGTCTTTGTTTGGTTTAAGGGTTGTAACCTAGCTACTTGAATGGTCTCTTCGTACTCAGTTTACTGTTGTTATCTCTATTATTATCAGTTCTTTATTTACTATTTATCTTTAATATTCTATTGTGATATGCTGGTTTTAGTTCCTAAGTGAAGCCTCCTTTGTGGCACTTGCTCTCTCTGGGGTCTGACCCAGCTGGTTTTGTGTGGTCAGATATCGGAGCAGCACCAGAGGATCCACCTGTCTTCCAGCCAGATAGTGACGACCAGGCGTAACCCTGGCAACGAGTGGGTTTCTTTTTGTCCTCCCACTTTATTGTAAAAATTATTCTTTTGAGGCGTTTAGCCTGCGAGCACGTGTTAGCGCGTATTGCACCTTTATTTACTGTCTACCTACGGGCTGTAACATGATTGACAGATCCTAGGATTGATCATATATGACTGAACTCTTGCTAGTCTTGACATTTTGTACGACTAGCTTCATGATCATCCAATATATATTGTATGGGACGCCTTGCTATTATATATTTGGTGCTCTGACATCTTGTAACTATTATTGCTTGCTTGAGATTGAGACAATAGGCTTGTTCATGACCATAGGGACTGTTGGTTTATAGTTAAACCCTCATGTATCTAGACAGCCGTAACCGTATAATAAGGTAGGTTGCACTTCAATATACGTAGCTGGCTATGTACGCCCTCGCTCTCCAGTATTCTGGTTCTGGGGCGTTACATGGTTTTAGTGGTGGCCCATACAGGTCTTGTAAATCAAGATATGTGAGGGTTTACCGAATAGATGTCTCAATCAGTACTCGCCCTTGATCTCTGCTCGTATCTTCTGAATCCCTGTAATCTTGACCTGATCACATGCTTGTATCGTTGATCTGTCCTGGTCCTTCCTTATTGTTCCCTATGTCATCTTCTTCAGCGGTATTGTTCCTGGACCTGCCGATCAGCAAGGCGGAGCACCTCCTACGGACCAACAACAACCTGGAGATCAAGCCCAGCATTCAGGAGTAGCCTCCTGAGTCATGCCTACTGGAGGAGGAGCCACCAGTTCAGCCCGTCCAACCTGTAGAGCCTGATGATGGCACTTTGGTGGGTCTCATCAGGTCACTATTAGCCTTCCAGGATCGTTGAGGAGATGCCTTGCACCAGGCGGTGGCAGACGCTTTGGCCAAAGGCGGTCATCAGGGTAATAGCGCGGCAAACAGCTTTAAGCCCTTGAACCCTCCCTTCTTCGACGGCAGTGAAGATGCGATCGCTGCAGATGCATGGCTTCAGAACACAGAGGTGATTCTAGAAGCAGCCAAGACTCCAGAGAACGAGAAGGTGGCCGTTGTGCGCCTGCAGTTATTGGATCTTGCTGGCAGCTGGTGGGTGGCGCAGACCGTTGGATTAGTGGCCCCTATTGCCTGGGCAGTATTCAGGAAAAGATTCCAGACCAAGTACTTCGATGCTGTAGCTCGGTACGATCTACAGACTAGGTTCACCCATCTGAAGCAGATGGGTATAACGGTCGATGGATATGCGGTCGAGTTCTCCAGGCTTAGTCGGTTTGCTCCCACCTTGGTGGCGATTGAGTTCGATAGAGCCCAACGGTTCCAGCAGGGGCTCCACATAGAGATTTTATTGGCGGTGGAGCAGTTTGAGCATCAAACTTTTGATGCAGTGTTGAGAGTAGCCCGAAGGCATGAGTATACCTCCTAGAGGATCATGGATAGGACCGGAGGTCGGAAGCGATCTCACGGCCAGATGAATCAGTCATCAGCACCAGCCCCGGCAGCCAGGGCTTTAACCATTGGAGCTCCGAGGCGGGCGACCTCAGTGACGTCGGGGGAAGCCAGGGCATGTGGTATCAGAGTGTCACAGAGCACAGGGTTTGTGCTTGGTTTGTGGTGTCCCGGACACAGGGTTGGGAACTGCCCGAACAGGAGGAGTTGGCCTTCTCTAGTCCTTCAATTAGAGGACCAGTACCAGTCCAGCAGCAGCAGCAGCTGCAGTACCCGTTCCCGAGGCCGTTGCCGACGCAGGCCCAGGCATTCCAGCAGCAGAGACCGCAGCAGCAGTATGCCCAAGCCCAAGCCCTGATCCAGAGCAGGCAGAGAAATTTTTAGCAGAGGGGACCCCCTCCCAGAGGACATGGTCAAGTGCTGGCCTTGACTATGGGAGAAGAAGGATTAGCACCAGGAGAGGTAGTGGCAGGTACTATTCCGTCAACACCTTTTCAGCTTC